>VDFB02157262.1:0-10631 GCA_007258455.2 Sequoia sempervirens | reverse complement strand
TCTTGAGATTGCAACCTTATAAGCAAATCTCACTAAAGCAACAAAGAAAGAATAATAAGTTGTCTCCAAAGTATTATGGTCCATACCAAATCATGTAGAAGATCGGTAGTGTTGCCTACAAGCTTGAGTTGCCACCAACAACAAAGATACATCCAGTTTTTCATGTTTCCTGTTTGAAGAAGGTAATTGGGCATAATATTCCCACTCAAACAACACTTCCCGAGCTGGATGAAGAAGGAAGAATCATTTTGGAACCAGAGTGCATTCATTAAACACGCACAAAGAAGCTGAGGAATAGAACTATCACCGAGTATCTCATCCAATGGAAGAAGTTACCAGTTGAAGATGCCACATGGGAAGACAAGGAGTTCATTCAAAAGTTTCCAAACTTGATTAGCATTGAGGATAATGCTTCTTTGAAGAAGGGGGGCATGCTATGCCCTTAATATTAAATATCAAGGAATAGTCGCCTTTGTGGCTATCTTTAACTCTCTATTAAGTCATATTATCATTAGTATATTGTTATTTGTTGTTTAGGCCTATTTAAGCCTTATATATAGGTGTCTAAGTCGCCTAGGGTGACATCCTTAGCATAAATAGGTATATAGAGGTTGGGGAGTCTTATTTTCACTGTTGTATGTCTTACTTAGAGATATTTGGGAAGTTTTCTCAAAGTGGCCTATTATTCTCAAGCATAACAAGTATTTGTATATTTACATATCATATTCTTCTATCAAAAAGTTATTTCCCATAACAAATATCTTCTTGGTATATGATTCTTTTCCCATGGGCTCTGGATATGATGTGTATTTGTTATTGAAGATGTTACATTCCAAACCACAAGCCAGAATGTTCTGCTGCAGAGGAATGAAGTTGGATTCTCATATTCCACTTTGCAATTATCTTTCCAAAAAAAGGGACATGACAGAGGACATAATGCTTTCTATTTTGTTTTGTTATCTCTTGATCTTGGTAATATTAAGAAAAAAACTTTGTATTCAAATCACTATTAGAAAGCTAGGATTCTCTACATTTATATTTCCAATAGATCTCTTCTCTAGAAAGAACTTCCACATGGGCTACTATGAGCTCTTTTTCCTTCACATAGTCATCTTGAAACATGCCATGGAATATTACTTTATCATTTAAATATGCTAACTCTTGTTCTATGCACTGCTTTTATAAGAGGATGTTTTTAAAATATGTCTTCCACTCTTTCAACTTAATTTTGATGAATTTATTTTTTCATGAATCTAAACATATTTGTGCCCGTACTCTCTAGGGCCAATTCCCACAAATAATTGACTAGACCTATTAAATCCTCCTACCTAAACCATATTATTTTAAATTTAAAATAACATCTTATCAATGGATGATCTTTTCAAATATGTAGTTCCATTGAGAAGTGATCATAGCTTGATACATGCTTGATATTTGATTCAATCAAATTAGTAGCACGTGTCAAGAATACCAATACCATCTGAATCTAGATCATATGCTTCATTCCTTTAGTACATTTCTTCTTCCCCCATCTCTTCTAGTTTGATACACTTCATTCACCTCCCCCAACTTTTCTAGTTGGGGGACCTTCATCAACCTCTATGTAGGGAACTATTGGAAAGGTGAAGTGTTCATCAAGAGAATAATTAGGGTTTGAATCTATCAATAAGGAAAACCTCTTTTTGTTATTAGTTTGAATCCTCTTTTCAACCCAACACCTTTTGATTTTTAATGATCCCTTTTTAAGCAATCTATTTCCTAATGGTTGTGGCTCTTGTTGGAGAGACAAAAAAAATGAAACTCATTATTTATTGATTGGCGCCAATCTCTAACCAAAGTAGTTATGATGATTTCCTTAGGATCACATAAATGAAGGCAATGTGGAATCTAGCATATAGGAAGGAATTTCCTTCCATGATTTTCTCATCAATTCCTATATTGATGCCAAGGTTGTTTCCTATTTTTGTAAGTCACACCTTAGTCCAATATTGAAGTGGTAGGTTGTATAAACAAAGCCATATTGGTTCAAAACTAAGGCATTGAAATTGAGAATCCATTTTTGCATATACAAGATCAAAATTTGCATTGATAATGGACCTTGTTGAAAGGCCACATTCTATGCATCTTTTTTTCCCAAAGTATAAAACGAGCACTTGCGGAGAAAAGACAGGCACAACCATGTTTGAAAAACCCAATCTTCATTTTTTTCTTAGGAAACCACCTACCATAAAATCTTGTAATTATCGTTCAATCCATGAGGGTACTCTCAAAATTGTCTTCAACAAAATCTATGGTATTTTCTTAGTTATCGTATTGTACCATGCAATATTCAAGCAAAGTATCTAGATTGCAAACGTTTTTTCAATTGTGTGTTATTGCTACCCTTTGAGAGAGGGCTAAACATATATACAATAAAAAATAATGTTATATTGTTTAGAAAAGAAAGTTGTATGATTGGAATGCATACCTTCAAAATCTAAACAAAACCAAATCCATGAATAAGACAAAAATGATCAAGACTAAAAACAATCTATTAAATTAAAATTTAACAATTATATTTTAATGATAAATAGTAGAATTGTCCACATTCATTGAATCTTGTACACCCATAGAAGTTGTGTTAAAATTGTATTGCTAGTTGTGGGGCAACGTAAATCCGTAACGCATAGACCAGTTAAGAAAAAGATACTACAAATTGGAGCGCCCAAAAGGTGCCATGCAACTGTACCCTACAAATAAATTTCTTGACTAGATTCAACGTATCTTGACAACTATAATTCTGTAAGATAGTGTTAGTCAATTAGATCAGAAATTGCCAATAAAAAATAAATCCTACCACTGAAATTGCCTTCAGACAGTCCAGGTGCAATGAATCTATACCCAAATAATTTTGGAGAAACCGTGAATAAATAATTAGGTCTTTAATGGAGGGCTTTTAACGTACTATACAGAACTAAACTGGTATCCCGTACTGGACATTCCACGACACGGTATTTAAAACAAATTGTGTAATGGCGTAAGCATTTTAACATTGCGCGCAATCGTAAACATACACGTAAGTTGTATCGGTCATGATGGGTAAAGCGGCCAGATGTAATAGAGATAAGTATTGCTGAATCAAAATCAGCATCGAGTCGCGGCGTGCAAAATTGGCTGAGAAAAATCCGAACATCTTCACAACTTCACACCGCAATAAAATGACAACAGTAATGGTGTCGTTTTGTCGTTTCTTTCAAAGCTGACAGTCCCCTCCAACAGAAATTACGACAGGTGTGATAGCTTGCAAGGAATTTGTGGGAAGCATACTGAGCCCGTTTAGCCCTTACTTATGATTCGATTCTTTATCTATATATTGCCTTTCTAGAAGAATTATTCCCAAGCTTTTCGGTTTTATGGTCTGAGCTTTAAAAAAACAAGGCTTCAATGGTGGAATACCGTTGTGCTTCTGGAAGGCAATGTGTGGGATGGGTGAAGAAATATCTGAGGGACTGTGTGTGTGGATCGAGAGACTATGTGTCTGTTGGTTTTGGGCTCGTCAGTTTGTTCAGCTGGGCAGTTGCAGAAGTGCCTCAGATTATTACCAACTTCAAGAATGGATCCACAGAGGGTGTCTCCCTCGGCTTTCTCATGACATGGGTTGTGGGGTAAGCCATCAATTAATCTCCCACAATCAAGATTCCACAGTTTTTCATTTCAGCAGTGTTTTCAGATCATAGTGGTTTAGGATAATTGGTTTTTCTGGTTCTAGTGGATAAGATTCTTTATTTTCTGCACTGTTTTCTATATTTAGTTTTCTGATAACCAGGGCTTAAATTTGATGGTCCACCTTGCCCATCATGATTTTTTTTTTCTATGGTTTAGTCTTCATTATTGCCTTTCGCATGACAATTATTTTCTTCTTCTGCAAGTCAAATTTTATATAATAAGACACTAATAGGCGAGGAACAAGAATATTTTCAGCATAAGGCACATGCCTCATCTCTGCCATAGAAGCATTGTCAATACCTAGGCGACCATCTCTTGGAATAGGTCGAAAAAGATGACAATTTTTCACCTGTTGTCCATTCATCTCAAATTTAAAAAACCTCAAAGTCTGTTATAAATTTGATTTATGATAGTATTAGCATAGAACTTGTAACATACTAACATTAAAATCAAACTAACAAATCATAATGCATTTTCTTAAAAGAACAAAAAAAAGAAAAGAAAATAATCTTACTCTTCTATGCAGCAAAATTGTTTTCTTTTTTGTTGTAAGTTGTAACTGTGCAGCAAATTTTTTTTACTTTTTGCAAATCTTCTTTCTTTCTTGTTGCAAGTTGTAAGTGTGCAAATTTTATTTTCCCTTTTCTTACTTTTTGTTTTTTTTTCTGCAACTTTGGAGTCTAAATAATGAAGATTAAACTCTACAACCAGATTAATAAAAGAAAAATGAAATATATTGCATTAGTAAAACAAAAAATGGTTTGAAGGAGAATATTGTTGTTTTTATAAAAAAATCTATTAAAGAAACTCAAAAATATTTAAAATCTTTACAAAAATCTAAAAATTTGAGATTTTCTTTTTCAACAATAGAAGTTTGCATTAAAAAAAAAAAAGTTTCTATTTTTTTATTAAAACATAGAAGAAACTTTCTATTAAAAAAATAAAAAATAAAAGTATATATAGTGTAACTGTAAGTGTGCAAAAATATCTTTCCCTTTTCTTTAAAAAATTCTATTAAAGAAACTCAAAAAGAATTTAGAATAAAAAAAATTCAAAAATATTTAGAATCTTTAAAAAAATCTAAAAATTTGAGATTTGCATTTTTTTAAAAACAAGTTTCTATTCTATTATTAAAGTATAGAAGAAATTTCATATATATATATATATTCATATTAACTATTTTTTTTACAGTTTCTAAAATAAAGTGCATGTATTAGCATACGGTTAAATAGTTTTTTTAATTGTATTTTACAGCTAAAATCTTCAAATACTGATATACGGCCATCAAATTTAAGCCTTGCTGATAACGCTTTTCAATTTGCAAATTTTCAGAGATCTTTTTAATCTTATTGGGTGTTGGCTGGAGCCAGCAACTGTGAGTATTTCTCGGCTCTGCAATTAAAAGACTAGGATTATTTACATTATTATTAAGTTACTCTTAAAAAAGAAATTTTAGTAGCATGTCAAATTATGATATTGCTATCAAGATTTAATCATGTAGTATTTTGAGTCAAACTTATTAACCGATGTTTCATAAGTAGTGGCTCTCAAGAACTTATTTCTCATGATAAGTGGACCAATGTTTCACCTCTGTGAACACCATCTAAATGCAATGAATGCTAAGTGGACCAATGCTTCACTTCTCTGAGCATCACTTAGATGCAATGGGGGTTAAGTGGACCATTCATTATCATGAGAGATGGTTTCTTGTAAACCACTACTCATAAAAGATGGGTCAATGAATTTGACTCAAAAAACCACATGGTTGAATCATAAAGAATTTTAGGCCTAGTAAACAGAATATCTTAGTTGAATTTACAATTAGTATTAAGTAGACCATTCATTATCATGAGAAATGGGTTCTTGTGAACCACTAATCATGAAACATGAATCAATAAATTTGACTTGAAAATCCACTTAATTGAATCATAAAGAATTTTATGATTACTAAACATAATATCCTTATTGAATTTCAGCCCAATTGCTAGATGGACTTGATTTGCTATCTTTCTGATCAAAATAAATTTTATATTTGAACTACTTATTTGTGAATACCATCTTTGACATGATGTATGACTAACGACGCCACCTCTACGATTGTGCAGCTACCTACACAGTTATACACGGCACTGGTGAAAACTCTTCTCGACCTTTCTTTCATGAAGTATAAGTCATAGCATTGTTTGAAAACCAAGTTCCACTCTTTTCCATATCTTTGGACTTCTTTTCAAATCTCTTCTTACTTTCTCAACTACTGCAGCTGTACACAATTACGACCATAGCTCTAGTTTGCCAAATCATATACTATGATCATATCTGCAAGTGGTGGAAAATAAGGAAAGCGAACGCTCAATCTAAGGTTGTGATATTTAACCCACTTCACAAATTTTGAGGTTTCTTGATACCGTCAACGATAATAGACCTTTGTCGAAAGCATGACGTGAGGTTTTATATTTGTTAATTTACTTCAGATTCAACCAAAGGAAGTCCTCAAATCTGAGCAAAACGACAATAAGAAGGCAGAGCCTGTGAGGGTGCCAGAAGGCATGATGTATTCATCTGAATCTGCCTCGAAACTGGATGCAGACCCTAATAAATCATTTAGTGGGACACCTGTATCGAGTTTACCTATACCCACAGTTTCTTCTCGGGAGAGACCCAACACAGTGAGGGATCTATATTACACGTAATACATTCCTATTTCCTTCTGTATATGTTCTTTGAAGTCAATAGTTGCTTGTTTTAGATCTGACAGTCAATTGTTAAATAGTTGGTATTTTGTTTTTCAGGTCTGCAAGATCTCTAGCAAGCAGTCACACTCCTACTCCGGGTTCTTATGTCTTACATTCCCGAGAGTCTTATAGAAGCGGTCCAAGCCATATCTTTAACCAGTCGTCACTAGACGAGGAAGAAGTGTTCACTAATCTTATATCTCCAAGTCCTAGGCATTCCAAGACCATACTCCGCTCTGTAAGTTTTCTTTCATATATTGCACCACGTATGATTGAATCCACCGTGTCTAATTGTAGTTACCAACTTAAAATCATATTTGATATTTTCTTTTCATGCCATTGTTTAGGTAGTTTCAACAATTTTTTTCATTGGTGGGATGGACTACTTGAAATCGCCGACTTTAAATAACATTACTTCGATTCCTTACTCTTCTCAATCCCAAAGGAGATCAGTTGTCATAATTACAGGAAGGAAGCTTTTGCAGGTAACTACAAAGCATATTCTTGATGGGTATTTATGAATATCTGATGAGTTGAAATCATCTCATGTTGCTTAATAATGATGTTATGCAAATATAGAGAATGGGTGGCAATGCATTGGGAAGCTCAATGATTCAAGAAGATGCATCAAACCATTTAGGAATTTGGTTAGGGTGGCTTATGGCTATTATCTATATGGGAGGACGGCTTCCACAAATCAGTTTAAATGTGAGTTATTATTAATTGCATGTCAATGCTTGTAAGGTTAAACAAGGTTATAACTTGTTTGTGTTTCACATATAAAAACATAGCATGAAGATAAGTCTACAAGTTCGAATGTTTATAGCCTTAAAATTATCAAATCTCAATAAATACATTTGCAGTGTGTTTCAACTTGTAGTACGCAAACTAAAAATTATTTTATGATGAAATTTGCTTGCAGATTACTAGAGGGACCGTTGAGGTATGCCTACCCGTCTAACTCATTTATTGACTTTTATTCTGTATTTGTGTTGCTTTTGAGTTGATATTATTCACCCTTTTAATGTTGTTATGTTATCAGGGCCTGAATCCACTAATGTTCTTGTTTGCTCTGATAGGGAATGCAGCCTATGTGGGAAGGTATATAGTTATATTCATTTATGTTTTTCTTCCTAGGGGGAGGTATATATTATTGTGATGGATTAAGCAAATAAATGTAACGCATGTTCCATTTGGATTTGATTATGTTACTTTCAGTATTATTGTAAGGACTCTGGAGTGGGAAAAGTTAAAGCCAAATATGCCATGGCTGGTGGATGCTGGAGTATGTGTATTATTGGACTTTTTTGTATCCTTTACAACAGATAATGCTTGCTTCGTCGTTTCATTTAACACGAGGAAGATTAAGTTTGTTTAACAAAATATTGTTCATACTTAATTTAGATTTGTTAATTTACCAATTCAAGCTTGTTATTAACAAGTTTTCTTGAACAATATTGTAAATGTCTGTGAACGAAGAAATTTGATCCTTAACCAGCATTTGTAGATTCTGGCCCAGTTTGTTTATTATAAGGTAAGAAATGCTAATGAAGATGAAAGTGGAGATTATGAAGCTGTTAAGATGTAGCACCTTCATATCAGCAGCTGTACTATTTGGATTCTGTTTGACGACCTTCAAGGTGGATGCATTGAAACTGTAAGCTTTTAAGTGACAAATGCTATCCCCATGCAATTGTCTACTTCCATTAGAGGCCAACTACAATTAGTAAGAGTTAACAATTCGATAATTAATTATTATTTCCAGATCGTTTGTATGAGCTATCTACATAGATAGATTGTTAGACTCAGCCATGCATTGAAATCCTCCGCTCTTACAGATTATATGTTGGCCAATTCATAGATGGAAGACACATCTGTAACATTTGTACATTGATCGCAGAAAATGGAGTGGTATCTTTGTTATGTATGTAGGGATATTATAATGCATCTAAATAGATGGTGATGTCGATATGTGGCACACATCCCTTAAGTTAGTTACATTGGATTATGTGGACAACTTGAATAATTGATTATTGATTAGGTGATGAATAGATCTTCATTGGATTTATAATATCCTTCCATTATATTATCAAGAGATCTACATATAGGGCATGAATATCATTATAACGGCATGTGTTGAATATGATGTTTTGTTTGTGACCTTTTCGAGACATAGCATGGAGTAACTTCTTATAAAAGAAGTATTGTATGGTGTTACCCTGTCTCAATAATTTATTCTATTCTATATACATCGGATATTAGAGCATCTTGGCTAGGAAACATCTCATGTGTTGTCTAAGTTAACAACTTCATAACTAGGATCAACAAGGACCATTAATTTAAATAAAATATTTAGATATTCTTTTGTAATGGACTACTTGTGGGGAATCTTTTTTTATGTTTAGTAAATTGTAAATGTGCATAGTGGGAGGTGTAATAAGCACTCACCACTCTCTTTCTCTCAAGAAGGGAATGCTATTTGACTAGTAGGCATGGTAGAAGGCAAGTGTAGATGCTAGAAGAGAGAAAAGGGAAGGAAAGGGCAGATCAAACATTGGATTCATCACATGAAAGAATAGAGAATAATAGGTAGGCATTATGGTAATATCAAGATATCATGGGCCATATATTTTGTTAGTTCAAATTATTCATGTATAATCTACTGATTTCATACTTATTTTCTCATGACCTCTAGGTGTTCCATGTTTTCTTCCCATGACCTACAAATGTTTCCTAACTTCATCTGCAACCTATGATGCTTTATATTTTGTTCCCACAACTTACAACTCTTTATATCTTGTACCCACAACCTCTAAATTTTTTATATCATATTTCCATGACCTTCAGATGCATCATATTTTATTCCATGGCCTATAGTTGTTATTTATCTCTTTGTGGTTAATGTTAACTCTATTATGTGTTGTCTTGCACCTATATATAAATAATAGTTATCTCCACTATATGTCAATTATAATTTATAATATTGTTATCTTTGGTTCTTTATCTTAGTTACCTTCACCTCTACTAGTAATGCTCTCTAACAATAAAATAGTTTTCAATCAATGTATAGGCCTTATTCATCTTCATAATAGACTTATAGTGAAGAATAAGTTCTTTCCTCTATGTATTGTAAACAATCAAGTTGTGTTATTTAGTTACACATTCTAGATGGTTGCATTGATTTATAATTTTCCTTATTACTAAAGTTAATAGGATTCCTTATATTGTTTTATTATGTGAACTACTTTGGACTTGCATATAAATAATAGTTATCTCCATTATATGTCAATTCTTATTTATAAACATATAGGACTTACTCATCCTCATAATAGTCTTATAGTGAATAATATGTTATTTCCTTTATGTATGGTAAACAATCAATTATGTTATGTAGTTATATATTTTGGATAGTTGCATTAGTTCATAATTTTTCTTATTATTAAAGTTAATAGGATTACTTATATTTTTCTAGTTGTATAGCTTTTACTTTTGTTAATTTATAAGTTGTAATTTATCTAAATAATATTAGTTATTATTAGATGTGTCTTTACAGCCATTTAAGGTTTTTACTTTGGATTATATTAAAATACTATCTAGTTTTTATAATATAAGTTGCATTTACAGGGTGTGGTAACCTTTACACAAAAAAAACTACATTCCAAAATTCATCAGTTCATAGTAACAAAATAAAATCTAGTAATAACAAACAAAAAAAACATAGACACAACGCAAAAACAACATTTACAAAAATTCCCCAGAGAGTAGACAAGACCCACACCATCACCTAGATAAGTTCTCCCATTCCTCCATGAGGAATTTATAAACATCACCATTGGCTTGACTAGTACTGGGATCAACCTCAGCCGCATTCTTCTTTACTTCGTCCTTGAACAAAACAGAGAGAGTGATCGTCGAGTGGTGGATAAATTTTATGGTGAAGTAGGTTAGCCTATTGAGTTTTCTCTCCAAGGTACAAACCCAAGCCTATAATCAATTGTAGTTTTCAACCTTAGCAACATCTAAAAAATTGGTCTCCTCTTTTAGAAATCGATGATTGGAGGAGTCCAAAGTGGACTCCTCCTAGATCATTTTGTTATGTTCCAGAAAATGATTTGGTACCTCAGTATACTCATAAGTTTCCTTCATAGTTTCCTCCACAGTGTCATGCTTGTTGTCCATGTTCTCAATTTCATG
>VDFB02157261.1:0-27015 GCA_007258455.2 Sequoia sempervirens | reverse complement strand
ATTAAAATACTAATCCATATTTGTATAAAAAACTTTTAAAGAAAAAATAAGACCATTTTATCTCATAAAATCATGATTACTTTTAATTTAAAACATATAAAAACTAATCTAATTATGATTATTATTACTATACAAATTTTTGGCAAAAAACACAATTTTTTAAAGAAAAGGGCCAAATTTCCCTCTACCCATTTTTTTTATTTGAGTCACCATTCACATTGTTTTGAAAAATTCTGGCCTACTCGATGTATTTTGGTGGCATTTTCCATTATTATTTTGTAAGAAATTACAGCTCTTTGAGCTTACTGAGTATCGAGGTTGTGATTATGGAGGTAATGCATCATTGTGCTTACTGCTATTCTCTTAACACTAGATTTCTTGAGATCCAACCATTATGACAAGGGTGGTTCAAAGGAGATTCACAATGTGGGTAGAGGCATTTCTAGTTTATTTTCCATATCTAGTCACATCACACTTATTCACACCTGCATGACCTCATCATACTTGTGCTTCCACTAGGTAAAATTATGAGAATTTATGGACATAGGTGCAACATGGGACAAGAGGTCAATTAGCATTGATAAATTAATGACCTATTCGACCTTGCTCACTAGCCACCTATTTCAAGAGTAATGAAAAGACCATTGCTGAGGGGCACACTAACTTTATAATGTGCATTTTGAGTAGTTATTCTTTTTGAGGGCCCTTTTCTATATGCATATCAACACCCCTAAAAGTGGTGGATTTTTAAATCATTTATAGAAAAGGGAAAAGGTAAAAATTTACTAGGAAGATTGACCTTGCTATTTTGTGGTCTCTTCACTCTTTCACAACCCTCCATGTAGCCAAATACTCCATCTAGCTCCCTCTACAATCATAAATCCTTCATTCATTATAATATTTGGTAAGGCACATCATGTTGCAAGTATGAAGGTGTTATCATTGATGTCAACTGGTTGTTGTTGTCATTGATGTCAAAGTATCTGGATATTGGCTGTATATGTTGAGGATATTGAGAAAATTATAATAAAGAAGGGTTGCAGGTATTCAGTGTATGCTCTGAGATGTGCTCTGGGATGTGCTCCATATTGCTTCTATGCTTGTGCGATCTTGAAATATTGTTCATGGTTGTTAGTAGTTGCTATATCCATAATTTGGGCTTTTGGATCATTGTACACTGTGAGATATCTTCACCAGTATGTGAATTGTGCATTTTAGTGTATCTAGTTGTGGTCTGGGAGAAATGTAATCGCTCCATATTTCTCTGAATTTTGGTTTCATGTCTTGTGGTTTTGAGAATAATTTGATAAGGTCGTGTTCAAGTGAAATTTGTTGTCTAGAAATATTGGACCATGTTATGGATGTGTGTGCTTAATTGCTTTATGTGTTTTACATGGGCGTTGGTCAACCTTGTGTTAAACGCTACTTATGAAGTTCATGGAAGTGTGTTGAGGCATGTTGGGACTTATTTAGGTAATCATTAAGAATATGTATGGGTCACCCTCATTCTAATTCCACCGTAGAATGTTTTGGTGCCGACCTAATTTGAATTTGTAAATGCAAATCATGTATGGCCGACCTTGGAAGGGTTTCAAGGTTGAAGATGGTATAAGTACAAGTTGGGATGTTTGTGAAATATAAGATAGAGGCAAGATAGATGTGAAATAGTGCGTGTGATGTGAGTTTGAGCAGATTAGTGTAAATTTCAATTGTTGAGTTACTGAAGGCAGTGAGCTAAAGGTGTACTCTATCTTTCAAGCATGCCTGCAAGTGTGTGAGCGAATTGTGGTGGAATCTCTATTGCTTTGAGATAGTTTTCTCTCTGTAACAATCCTCTTCTATCTTCTTTGTAATTTTGTGGCAGTGAGCCCTCCAAGCAGTGATCCCTTATTGGATAGTGAGTCTTGTCTTGGCAGTGAGCCTTTGTATTCGGTTTTGGAATTCTTTATATTGTGAGCTAATCCTCACTATGGTTTTTCCCTCATTGGGTTTGCCATGTAAATCTGGTGTTATTGTGTGCATGGTTTTATTACTTTTAGTTTATATTTATGCACTTATTGATTTAACACATTAATAGAGTAAGGGTTTTGTGAATGCATGTTGATCTAACTTCTAGTGAAGAGGTTTAAAGGTTAAAATTGCTACAACTGATTCACCCACCCCTCTTAGTTGTCTTGTTCAACAATTGGTATCGGAGCAAGGTTCCTTGGAGAAGATCTTAACTGCTTAAGGAAGGTCTGGGATGGCGAACAAGATCACTATTGAGTGCCCTAGGTTCGATGACACTGACTATGCATTCTAGAAGACAAAGATGGAAGGATATTTGGCATACTATGGATATGAGATCGAGAAGTCTATTCAAAACCAGTATGTCACTCCTGTAAATGGTCCAAGTACTGCTGATGAGATCAAAGCACATGAAATCAACAATAAGGCAAGGCTTATTATTGTTAATAGTCTTTCACATTTTGAAGTAGTTAATGTTATGAATTTGAACACTACTAAAGAGGTCTGGGATAAGTTGGAAAGGATGTATGAAGGAGATGAAAAGGTTAAACAAGCAAAGTTGTAGAACTTGGAGGCACAATTTGAAATCCTGTGAATGGGTGAAGATGAGAACATCAAATCCTACATGCAAAGAGTTGATGAGCCGGTAAGTGGAATGAGGGGACTTGGTGCACAAATAGATGAATCCAGGATAGTGAAGGTACTCAAAAGTCTCACTGATATATACAGTGAAAAGGTATCTACTATATAGGACATTGTGGATTATAATACTTATACTAAAGATCAGTTGATTGGTACTCTAACTTCATTTGAAATGAGAAAGCTTGGGTTGAAGAATGGAACAAAGACATAAATTGCATTCAAGGCTACAAAAGTGGAAGATCAGGATGAAGACAATCTTGATGAAGTGGAAGCAAATTTTGTAAGAAGAATGAAAAAGGGCTCTGGTATGTATCAAGGTAAATTACCATTCAAATGTTTTAGTTGTGGAGGAATAGGTCATTACGCTTCGAGATGTCCTAAAAGAGCTAAAAGAAACAAGCATAGACAAGATAAAAAAATAAAGGAAAGATGATCAAAAGAGCATATTATGTCAATGAAAATGCTAATATTTATGATGATGAGTTTGATTATGGAGATTTTTATGACAATGAATGCTTGTTCCTAGCTTTAAAAGATGAATTTACTACTGCCAACATTGGAAGATCTGTGAAGGAAAGTGCTCTGGAGAAATTTGAAGGTACTATGGTCTTTGCTCTTCATGCTAAACAAGAAGAGAACTACTGGGTTGTTGATAGTGGTTGCTCAAATCACACGACTAGTGACAAATGTAAGTTTGTTAAACTTGAGAAATATGATGGAGGCTTAGTTAAGTTTGGAGATGATTTTGGTGCTAAGATCTATGGGATAGGTTTAATCAATTTTGATGGAAAGCATAATACTAATGGTGTCCACTATGTTAAGGGTTTGAAACATAATCTCTTGAGTGTTGGATAGATGTGTAAAAAGGGATATAGTCTTGCGTTCAAGGATGAAGAATGTGAAATCAAAAAATGGTCCAGAACTGTGATTGTTGCTAGTAAGAAGACTGAAGGAAACATCTATCAACTTAAAGTTGTTGATGGACATTGCTTTATGTCTCACATTAATGATAGTTGGCTATGACACCAGAGGATGTGACATATGAATTTTGATAACATGGTGAGAATTAGTGCAATACAAGCTGTGAGAGATTTACCAAGGATTACAAAACTTGTTGATGTAGTCTGCAAGGACTACCAATTTGGGAAGCAAGCTAGAAACAAATTTAAGTCAAAGAAACAATCTATTACCTCTGGACTACTAGATTTGATTCATATAGATCTTTGTGGTCCTACAAAGGTGATAAGTCTACAAGGTGACATGTATTTTATGCTTTTGATTGATGATTACTTTAGAATGACATGGGTTAATTTTCTTAGAGAGAAATATGATGCATTAGAAAAATTCAAGGCATTTAAGGAAATAGTTGAGAATGGAGAAAATTTGAAAATAAAATGTTTAAGGTCTGATAGATGTGGTGAATTCAACTCTAGTGAGTTTGACATTTTTTGTGAAGCCCATAGAATAAGAAGACAATTGTCTGCCCCTAGAACTCCTCAGCAGAATAGAGTTGTTGAAAGAAAGAATATGACAATTCAAGAAGCTACTAGATTAATGATAACTGAGACAGGTCTACTGGAAATTTACTGGAGAGAAGCAATTCACATTGGTGTTTATGTGTTCAACCGAGTTCAAGAAAAATATAACACTAAGACCCCCTATGAGCTATGGTGTGGAACGATTCCTAATGTCAAGTATTTCAAAGTATTTGGAAGAAAATGTTATATCAGAAGAGATGAAGAAAATCTAGGAAAGTTTGATGCTAGATGTGATGAGGGTATTTTCATTGGATACTCTACTAGAAGCAATGCTTACAGATGTTTCAATAAAAGGATGAGAAAGGTTGTATAAAGCACAAATGTCAATGTTGATGAAGCATTGAAGAATTCAATTGAAGTTGATGGATATGTATCAGATGAACCTAATTACAGAGAAGTAGAAGAAGTTTTTAAAGAACATGAAGAAGTGCAGAATGAAGAAGAAGAAGCTCTAAAAAGGGTTCCTAAAACCCCTAAGTATGTGCAAAAGAATCATTTAGAAGATCATATCATTGGAGACAAGAGGAAAGGCGTATTGACCAGAGATAGAGCTGCTAAACTTGAGGTAAATTATTGCTTACTTTCTGAAGTTGAGCCTAAGACAGTGAATGAGGCATATAAAGATGAACATTGGATGAAAGAAATGGAAGAACTTAAATTGAGAAAAATCAAACGTGGGAACTAGTTCCTAGACCAGCAAACAAGAACATAATTGGAAGTAAGTGGTTTTAAAAAATAAATTGAATGAGAATGGAGAAGTGGTAAGAAACAAGACAAGGCTTGTGTGTAAAGACTACTCACAAGTGGAAGGTATAGATTTTTAGGATACTTTTGCTCCAGTGGCTAGAATGGAAGCTATCAAATTTTTTTTGGCATTTGTTGCTCATAAGGATTTTAAAGTTTACTAGATGGATGTGAAGTCTGCATTTTTGAATTGTGAGTTAGAAGAAGAAGTCTACATGGAATAACCAGAGGGATTCCAGTAGTCAAATCAACCAAATATGGTCTACAGATTGAAAAAGGATTTATATGGTTTGAAGCAAGCTCCTAGAGTTTGGTATGCAAGGTTGGATAGATACTTGATTCAATAAGGTTTCAACAAAGGTATGCCATATAGCAATTTATATTTCAAAATTTAAGATGACAAGATCTTGATAGTAGTTGTGTATGTGGATGACATTATTTTTGGAGGAAATGAAACTATGTGTAAGATGTTTGCCGAAGAAATGCAAAAAGAGTTTGAGATGTCTATGTTTGGTGAGATGAATTTTTTCCTTGGACTACAAATCAATCAAACAAACAAAGGAATTTTTATTTCTTAATCAAAGTATGCAAACAAAATGTTGAAGAAATTTGGGATGGATGGCTCCAAATCAGTATGTGAATATGGTAACTGGCTGCAAATTGAGTAAGGATGACGATTCTCCTAAGGTTGATTAGACAAATAGAAATCAATGATTGGAGGACTGTTGTATTTAACTGCTACCGGACTGGATATTATGCATGTAGTTTGTCTTGTGGCTAGATTTCAAGAAGATCCTAAAGAAACACATGTTGCAACTGTCAAGATGATATTCAGATATCTAAATGACACTCCAGATTATGGATTATGGTATCCTAAGGATACTAATTTTACACTAACTGCTTATACAAATGCAGATTGGGTAGGTTGCAATGATGATAGAAAAAGTACAAGTGGTGGTGCATTCTTTCTTGGATGTAGATTGATATCATGGTTAAGCAAAAAGCAAGATTTAGTTTCCTTATCCATTGCAGAGGTTGAGTATATTGCTACATCTTGTTTTACATAAGTTTTTTGGATGAGACATACATTGAAGGATATCACAGTAATGTGTGATGATCCGATCTCTATTCTTGTGATAATACAAGTGCAATTAACATTTCAAAGAATCCAGTGATGCACTCAAAGACAAAGCATATATCTATCAAGTATCACTTTTTGAGAGAGAAGGTTATGGATAATGAAGTTTGAGTATGTACCTTCAAAGGATCAGATTGCTACCATATCTACTGAGGCTCTTCCTAAAGATGCTTTTGAGAATCTCTAGGAGAAGTTAGAGGTTATTTCCCCTCCTTTCTTGAACTAGATGCATATGGAGATGCATCAATCCAGTGGATCTATGGATCTATCTTTCTTCTGGAATGATGTTTGGTGGCTACCTCTCAAGGGGAGCAGGTGGTGTCATGTGTTGTCATTGTGGAGTTGATTGGGTGTACTTCTAAGGGGGAGTATTTAGTATTGGTAATGTTATTGGTGAGAAAGGGGGAGAACAATGTAAAAAATATTTTTCCTTTTCCATTGATGTCAAAGGGGGAGAAAGTATCATGTGAATTTTTTTATCTACACAGGGGAGAGAAAGTTAAAGAAATTAGGAGATTGATGGTTCATAGTTGTTGTGTTGTCTTTGATGGTTTTTCACATCACGTGTTTCCATCAATGACAAAGGGGGAGATTGTTGCAAGTATGAAGGTGTTGTCATTGATGTCAACTGGTTGTTGTTGTCATTGATGTCAAGGTATCTAGTTATTGGTTGTATATGTTGAGGATATTGAGAAAATTGTAATAAATAAGGGTTGCAGGTATTCAGTGTATGCTTTGGGATGTGCTATGTATTGCTTCTATGCTTGTGCAATACTAACATATTGTTCATGGTTGTTGGTAGTTGCTATATGTAAAATTTGGGCTTCTAGATCATTGTACAATGTGAGATATCTTCACTAGTATGTGAACTGTGCATTTTGGTGTATATGGCTGTGGTCTAGGAGAAATGTAATCACTCTGGATTTCTCCAAATTTTGGTTTCATGTCTTGCAGCTATGAGAATAAGTTGATAAGGTCGTGTTCAATTGAAATTTGTTGTCCAGAAAGATTGGACCGTTTTAAGGATGTGTGTGCTTAATTGCTTTATGTGTTTTACATAGGTGTTGGTCGACCTTGTATTAAACACTACTTATGAAGTTCATGGAAGCATGTTGAGGTGTGTTGGGACTTATTTAGGTCCTCATTAAGAATATGTATGGGCTTTCCTCATTCTGATTCCACTGTAGAATATTTTGGCGTTGAACTAATTTGAATTTGTAAATGCAAATCGTGTATGGCCGATCTTGGAAGGGTTTCAAGGTTGAAGATGGTATAAGTAAAAGTTAAGATGGTATGAGTAAAATTTGGGATGTTTGTGGAAGACAAGATAGAGGCAAGATAAATGGGAGATAGATGCAAGATAGTGTGTTTGATGCAAGTTTGAGTAGATCAGTGTGAATTTCAAATGTTGAGTTACTGAAGGCAGTGAGCTGAAGGTGTACTCTATCTTTCAAGCATGTCTGCAAGTGTGTGAGTGAATTTTGGTGGAATCTATGTTGTATTGAGATAGTTTTCTCTTTGTAAAAATCCTATTCTATCTTCTTTGTAATTTTGTGGCGGTGAGCCCTCCGGATAGTGATCCCTTATTGGACAGTGAGTCCTATCTTGGTAGTGAGCCTTTGTATTTGGTTTTGGAATTCTTTATATTGTGAGATAATCCTCACCATGTTTTTCCCTCATTGGGTTTTCCACGTAAATATGGTGTTATTGTGTGCATGGTTTTATTACTTTCAGTTTCTATTTTTGCACTTAATGATTTAACACATTAACAGAGTAAGGGTTTTGTGAATACATGTTGATCTAACTTTTGGTGAAGTGTTTTAAAGGTTAAATTGCTACAACTGATTCATCCCCCCTCTTTGTTGTCTTGTTCAACACATCAACTGGATTATCAAGGGATTTGAGGCTTCTTTGTGGAACATGGGAACAAACTCCATCATTGGTGGCCGACATGGTGCCACATACCTGCACTTAATCAAAATTTATGACCTCCTTATTGTGTGGTCAAATGTTCTTGTAAGTGAATAATTTAGAAATAGAAATAGAAATCAAATACAATGCAAACGACTCTATTCTAGATTACCACAAACCTCAGATAGAGCTCAACGATGAAAGAAAAAAAAGATAACAACATAAGCAATAAACTCAAATGTTACCATACACCTCCATTGTTGAATGATTTTGTCCTTGAAAGTATTGGAATTTGGATGCTCCTTTCTTGAATGATACTAATTTTTACAACATATACCTAGCTTGAATGATTATGGATGAGGAATGAGGGAAGTGCATAAATTTATAGATTTTTGGGATGAGAAATGGACGACCAATATTTGATTATAAGATCAAGGGTGGAGAATGGTTGAGACAAATTCCATAGGATCTAGGAGGAGATGTAGGGTGGAGATAAGGTGGTTAAAATGTGCATGGTTAGGATGAATTTACTAATTTTGGTAAGTGATTAAGGATATGAGAGAAGTTAGGGACATGTGCATCTAGAGAGGCTAGATTATAGGGTTGTGTTGAGAGAATAATGGGAGCTCAAGGACAAGTGTTCCTAGGTCCCTATTATTCTTGGAAGTTGGTAAGGGAAAATAGGCCTAATGTGGATATTAGGTGGAATATGTAATTGATTAATCATTTATTGTGATGAAATGGAAAATGGGTGTTTGATTAAATAATATGATCATTTAATTAAGTTGTGGACTTTAGGTGAAAGGGATATGTCCTAGGTTAATTAGGACTTTATTTATGACATGTTTTAGGTCACCTTTTTGGCAAAACATGGTTGATGCCATAACCATATGTGGGGCGGGGTTCAAAGCCCATACTGAAGATGAATTAAAGGGCCCACTTTTGACTCAAAAGGTGGCAGATGTGAAAGCACAATTAGAGGAGCAACGCGTGCATTGGAGGAGGATTGGTTGCACCATCATGACTGATGGTTGGACCGATAGGAGAAATAGGACTTTTCTTAATTTCCTAGTTTCCTCTGGAGGTAATTGTACTTCCCTCAATGCATTGAAATTTGAATTTGATTTAGTGATTAATAATTTAATATTAACCTGGTCTTTTTTTGTTTTTACATAACTTGCAAAAGGGGAGTTGGATTTTCAAGCATGAATATTCAATGGAAAGCTCTTTCCATCATAAATAATTTAGCATAAAGATGTTTTATATTTTATGCTATTTATTAGCATGTTTAGCCTTCAAAGTCAATTTTGTAAGCAAATTTCAACAATACATTTAAATTTTACTCCAATTATCAAATTTTCCCAATTTTTTTTTATGCATATTAGAATTTCACAAGAAATTCAAATTTTATTGTTTTTTTTAGATTTAGACACCCAATAAATTATAAAAATCACCATGTTTTGAAAATAATTGATTTGGCATTCCAATCTTCACATAAGTTTTAATTCTCTTGCACATCATTTGGGGGGCCTATGTTTCAACACTAATCATTCTTGGGGGGCTCTCTAGGGGAAATCTAGGTGTTTTTTCTTTTTGATTTTTTTGGTTCATATGATTATATCTCACACTAAATCCCTTTGATTTGAGTATTCTTCATAATCCTACTAATAAATGGAAAGTCAAATATGGATATTGTGGAAGGAAAAGAAATACAACAAAATATTGTCTTCAACATCAAAACTTTGAAATGAATTAATTTATTCTTGATCATGGTATTTCCTTACCTAATCATCTAATTCTAGCTCATTCAAAAACATCATATGGTCTCACTAAGACATCTTGTGAGACACATCATTTGGGGATAAATAATGTAGTTAGATGGCTTGCATTGAGCATTTATCTTCCATATCACATGTTGCTATATCTGAATCCAATGTTGAATCATCCATGAATTCTAGTGATTCTTTGCAATAAGACACTTCTATTGTCTTTTCCAAATTTACCACATCAGTATGCATATCTACCAGACATCACATATATTTTTGTAGAATCCCACCTTACAAAATTGGACGATGCCATTGAGGACATTCATCTCCTCTATGATGCCAAATTTGATGAAGTTCCATCACAATTTACCTCTTTGGATCTTTCTCTTTCCTTACATACATCAACTTCTATCATGACATATTATGTAAACATTCATGAGTTGAATTATCCAAATTAGTTGTCATCTATGTTGAAATCCTTTGTAGTAGTACAAGATTCACATCGGTCTAGTTATCACCATACACCCATGGTCACTATTCCTAAATATTGTAATTACTTGATCAACATTTTCTGTAGTTCAACATTAGCTTGAGATCATTGAGTATCATTCAAAGACATAATGGGAACCATCAAATTCTTCAGATCATGTGAAGAATTTAGATATGTATTCATCTTACTTCTTGCATATTCCCATCTAGAAAGGAAAGTCATCTTTCACACATTTATAGTGTTGTTTCTTCCCAAGGGGAGAAATGTTGTTCAATGATCATGCATCATATTCAACATCTAGTGTCAAGAATCTACCTGCACTATAGGCATCATTTTGAAGGGAGGTTGCATGTGGTTTTTATTCTCTTATTAGTTTTGGCAAGAAGAATTTTCTCACATGGAGATTGTTCCTTCTTACTTTCGAGGAGGGTCACATCTAGACCTCTCTTTTCTTTCCTATGTGGGGAACATTCATTGTATATTGTGCTAGAAGTAGTCCTTGGGGGGTCATCACGATTCCTCCTATCTTCTTCACTTGTACATTTTATTAAATTTGTATAATTCCTCTTTTGGAGAGGGCCTTTTTTATTTCCCACTAGGTTATTATCTTTTTCTCTGCTTTATGATAAATTTGTACATGAGTACCTAACATGACCTAGTAGTCGAGGCTCATCATCATATATATTACTTTCTAAGTTGCACTTAAGGGGGGGGGGTGTTAGTGTAAATAATGTCTTTAGATATCTAGCTATGATATCACCTTTCTCAAATTGGCCTATTCACAGTTAACTTAAGTTTACTTAGGTATTTTAGAGTTTTGTATCACTTCATGTAGTTGAGACACACATGTTCACCTATTGAGACACCTATTGCATGCATACTTTCCACTTGATCACAAAATTATCAAGTGAGCTCACAAGTGTTGTACCTTTGGATGGTTAGTCATTTGTTCAATACTACCTTCCTACCTCATCATCCTTTCCTATACATGAAAGGATTTATCATTTTATTTTACACACTCTTCATATTATACATGATAGACATCCTATTGTGCTCATTATTTCACTTGTGGAAGGTTATCAATTCACACTTTTTGATCTTGGCATTCTCCAAAACTTTTCCCCCAATGTGGCCCAAATATTGGTGCTACAATATACAAGTATTTTTAGAAATTATATTTATATTAGAAAATTTACAAAATATGGAGGTATAAAGCCTAAATAGAGTCCTACATTGTGTGTTTCTCACTACCACTAGATTCTTTCTCACCAACATGCAACCAATCTTATCAAATTTCATAAGAAATCTAGAGTAAATCAACCTAAATATAGAAATAATATTTATCACAAGTCTTGGATTAAGAAAAACACCATAGAGTTTTTTCACCTTCCCACCATTGAAAACAACTATATTTTTGTTTCCAACAATTCAATTTATATTATTATTACCAAGGAAAATATCTCCTCCATTATAATCTTGGTATGATGAAAACCACTATTAGGAGGAGTCATATGGTAGCAAAAAATTGAATCAATTAGCCAAGAGTCATCACTAGCAACATTAGTAGAAATAAACAATACAACATTATCTTTATCATAAAAAATGCATTTATGGATGAATCATCAAAGCTCTTCTTCTTGTTCATGCATTCCTTCTTCTCATGTTCTCTTTTCCCATAATTTTAAAACTTTTATATTCCTAGGGCTTTTAAAACATCCTTTTTCACTTGGATTTAGATTTATTTTGTTCCCCTTTAGACCCACATTTTTCCTTGGGCTTTCCTTGAACATGCATGGCATCCTAGAGCCTTCAATATTGGAATTTCTTCTCATCTCTTCAATAAGAAACATAAAAGTAAGAGGGTCTATTTTTAACTTTACAACACTACAATTAATACAACAATTAGGTTCTCTCAAGATTTGAATAAAGAACAAAGTAGTAAAATACATTAATTTTCATTATCGAGCTTAATTTCTATTGAACCTTGCTAACTCAAAACCAAAACAAAGGTATTCAAATATTCTACAATAGAATCACCTTCATTGTTAAACAACGTAATTTCCTTTGATATATACCATATTATTCAAAATTTTACTTTGATAAATATCACATATCCTCTTTTATAGTGTGAATGTGTTGATCTCCTCTAAGACATTCAAGAGGAAAAGATTTGTAAGAAACAAATGAATGATTCTCCATTCTTTCTTGTATAAGATGTTTGAAATATTTATCCTAGATACCATTAGGTTTTCATTCCTTTTTCATTACAATCCATGGTTCCCTTTCTTCCAAGAGTTCCTCCATCTTCAAATTTTGCAACTCATGCCTATAACCATTGAACTTCTCAATTTTTAAATGGGAAGAAGATGCCTTGGATACAATCACAAATATATATATATATGTGTGTGTGTGTGCGTGTGCGTGTGCGTGTGCGTGTGTGTGTGTGCATCCATACATATATATATGTATATATGTCCCTCTTTGGTCACAAACAAAGGTTTTGATATATCAAAATATTGATTAATATGTGAACACATATAGTGCTAGTATAAAATCAAGTTGTTTAAATACAACTACAATCATATTTATAAACCATCATAAATCTAAAAGAAAATTTGGAGAAGCATGCAAACATTTGATGCATCAAATTAAAATCAAGAAAATATAGATATACACATAACATTGGATGTACATATAGTTTTTTTAAAGAAAAAATCCACCATCAAAGAGAGGACACATATATTAGTCCAATAGAAGTGTTACATTAAAATATCCAATAATCTCCTTTTAATTTGACAATATTTTGGTAGTGTATCAATACTCAACTGACAAAGACCCATAAAATAACTATATAAGGCATCTAATTTATAGAACTAGAGAGGGAAAACCATGAATGGTTTCCCAAAACCAAAACTACCAAAACCTATGAAATGACAAAAATCTAATTCCCTACAATTAATCAATTAGTTCTAATAAATAACAACCAATTTTAGAATAAAATATTAGAGCCATGCAAAGAGTGAGCTCACATTTCTAACTATGTTACTCCAAATGGAGTGGCCAAATAATGTGGATCCCACTTGTTATAATAAGATGTCCCACTCTCTCTCCTAGCACCTAGGATTGGAAATAGTGTAAGTAACATCTCATTCTAACCACCATTAGTGTTGTATACCTTGATATTTTATGCTACTCTAAAGGTGTGAATCTAACTAAGAAACGTAAAAGACAAAACACCAAGGACACCTCAAGATTAGCCAAAAGAGAGTTAGAATAAGAAAGGAAATAGATAAACAAAATAGGACAATATCACCTTCCTTATTGTTGGTTGCTCCTTGATTAGCCTTCGATTTGAATAGCTTGTGTGCTCCTTAGATGGTAGATTGAATGACTAAAATGCAAGATTCTATAGGCAAGATGACTAGCAAAGATGGTTAGTTGATTGCAAATGCTTGAGGATTCAAATGGACAGCATGTAGGTATGGAAGTGAAAAGTGTTGAGAATGCAAAATAACAGCATAAGGGTGCTCAAATCTAAAGTGTTGTTGTGGAAATGCCCTTGAGGAGGGGGTATTTATAAGAGAATTTGAATTCTCTAGAGAATTCAAGGGTCAAGATTGATCCAACAAGGTCAAGATGAAGGGCTATGGTGGGTTGAGAACCCACAAGCCCTCACATCTTGACATGTGGAGGGTGAAATGGACAAGAGGATATGAGGTGGAGATGAGTTGTCAAAAGGTACATGAGGTGGAGGAAGCATAAGTACCTTGCAAGTACATTGGGAGATGGGAAGAATCTTGGGTGAATAAAAGTGAATTTTAAATTCACAATGATTGGAAGAATCTAGAGGGTAAAAGGTGGGCTCCAAAAAGGTGGGACTTGGTCACATGTGAAGATTGTGACAAGTCCAAGGTTGGTCACATGTGGTGATTGTGACAAGTCAAAGATTCTAGAAGTGCATGGGAAAAGGGATTCTAGAATAATAAAAGTGAATTAAAAATTCACATGGGGAAGAGCCTAGGGTGAATAAAAAGGAATTAAAAATTCCTTGGGGGATGGGAAGAGTTGACCAAGTAAAGATTAATTAATAGAATTAGAGGATAATTAGGGGGGCCAACTTGAAGTTGAGGATGGACACATCCTAATCAAGGATTAGGGCATGTGCACATCCTTAATGAAAAGATTAAGAAATGATTAGGATTAGATGAAAATGACATGTGAGGAAATTAAATAAATGTAATATTTATTTAATTTATTTGATGAAAAGGGGATTAAGGAGGGTAAGGTATTTAATTATTAATTAAATACCTTAGGGATTTGGCAGAATTAAAGATATTAATTAAATAATAGTAATATTATTTAATTAACTAGGATAAGAGGATGTTTAGACGAAAAGTGATAATTTTGGATAAATTAAGTGTCCAAATTTGGATGTCTACAAGTGTAAGTAACATCTCATTCTAATGACACTACAAATAATATTCTAAGTTACAAGTATAAATAATAAATAATCTCTCAACCACCTACATGGGTGTCTAAGTACCCATTCCCAAGGTGTTGGAGATTTGACTTTAATACATAAGATTACAAGGTTAATATCACCTTATCCTAACAAAAATAATATGAATCAACTCATCATGAAACAAAGAATCATCAATGACATTAAATGATCACTTAAGAAAGTATCACTAAGATCCTCACTAAACACATCATAATAGACTATGACTCAATAAAATAAAAGAATGAATATCATGAGATACATGGAGGAGATCATCATCATTATGTCTAGCATTATCATGAATGTCAAACAAGGCGGACCTTTATCATCCCTAGATATAGCAATAAAATTGAGGGATTTACTCAAATAAAAATGGTTATCATATGACGTAAAATAAACATCATCATTGTCAATCATGGTGGAAAAGGTAGTCATTTTATTTAGGATGCAGGATAAGATATCTATTACTACAATTTAGAAATATGGATCACATAGGGGAGATCGAGAGTTTGTGAGCCACTCATAACTAAACCATATGTAAGAAAAATAAATGTGCAAGATGCAATTAAATTTGAAATAAAAAATATAAATTATAACCCCAAGTATAAGTTTAAAATAAAAAATATAATTTATAACCCCAAGTATAAGTGTGTAGGCATAGGGTTCACCCACAATGTGAACCAATAAAGGCAATTGAAGTAGGGCCCAAGGAATGAAAGGATACAATTTTTGGATCTAAACGAAAATGGAAAATCATAAATATTACGTTAGGAATTATAAATAGGAAGAAAGTTACAATCCTAGAGGGGTTTGAGGTTAGGGTTCACCAAAATGTAGGAATAAAACACACCATAAAATATATCTATGGTTTATGGATTCAATATCATTTGAAGCCAAGATAAATTACCAAGATAAGTATCATAAATCAACTAAAATTCATTCACTAAGATCATAAAGGAACATGTGCTAAAATAGAAATAATAAAGACTTATGTTTTTACCCTAGAAATCAACACAATGTGAAATTTGATGATTGTGATGCTTTTACTATAAAATAAATATACTGTAGTTAGATGAGTTGAGGAAAATGTAATATGAAACTTTGAGATTTTGGGATGCAATTGCACTATCATGATCCTATCTAGGTGCTACAATTCTTTCCAAATGGTATGATTTCATCTTGTGTAAAGATGGATCTTTTGTACTCGCAAAAAGGTTCACCTATTGTATATCTAGTTATAGGAAACTAGGTGGTGGTAAGAAATCTATTATTATAGTACACAACCCACCTAATTATGTAGGGTTCTATCTCCCTAGACTAGGTTTCCCCCAATGTTCTTTCTTTTGGATAGATTCAGTACACACATGGTTTGGTAATCTAGCTTTTAATTTCAAATCTCTTTTTTAGGTATGCACCAAGGGTCTTGAGTTATGTGTTTAGGACTTAAATGTTTAAAGAGATTACCCTAGGTCATTTAATCATTAAGAGAAGACATCTTGCACCCGCATTTAAAACATCAATCTCAATCTCAAATTTGTTTTAGTTTACTTAGTCTTAGTTGTATTAACACTTGTATTACTTGCTTATTGTGTTTTTTATCTATCTTATTACACTAGCCATAAGGTTTGATTTATATCAATGAATTCAATGGTATTATTTGTTTATAACAAACTCCTAATGGTGCTTTTGAGCACTACTTGTTTATAGGTATACATGTAGAAAAACAAGTTCTGTAGATCTCAAAGGTAAAATTTGAAATTGGAAAAAACCAAATAAGAAAAAAACATTTTTGGACTAAAATGAGGGTGTGACCTAGTTCTATACATGAATTTTTGTAGGTTACCTCTATCTTAGACTTTTATCACTAATCCAATCCAAAATTTTAATTTTTAAATCTTTATTGTAGCATCTTAGATAGTCAAAGTAGATAAAACTGATAATATGCCATAAATCATATAAGATATCTAATCCTTCTTTAAACATTTCTATTTCCTTTTCTCAATTACTAAGATCTATATTATATTTATCATTCTCAACTCCTTTAAAAATCTACAATTTTATTCAATTAAATTTTTATCCTTAAATCTTTTAGATAAGATGCACACTTTTTTCCTACATATACTTAGTGAATCATATGAATATTTTAAATAAATCTATTTAAAAGATGTTAAGAAATATCAATGTTATATATTAATTATATAATTATAATTTACTTATTAATTTTTTTTTTTGTTCGGTAAATCGCTGCTAAGGGGTAGCACCCTACGCTTTTGACTGGAGCTATGAACTAGTGAGGCCACATATGGGGGACCCCATCCTCGATATCTCCATAACCACCACTACCACCACCACCTTAACCATTGGGGACCTTATCCCTGATATCTCTATAACCACCACTGCCACCACCACCTTAACCACTAGGGACCTCATCCCCGATATCTCCATAACCACCATTACCACCACCACATTAACCACTGCTGCCGTCACTATATCCACTACTGTTGCCACCATATCCACTGTCGCTACTGCCTTTGTTGATTCTGCGATCGCTTTCTCCTTGCGACAATCCTACTATCCACTGTGGGATTCGAACTTTAGACATCCCAACTGCTGCCCTTTCAACTTAACCGTTGTACTGTGGGATCAACTCCTACTTATTAATTAATTTTATTATATTATATAAAATAAATATAATTAAATTAATATAATAATAATTACAATATATAATTTATGTTAAAGATTGTTTATTTATTTATTTTTTATCTACTCACTCTATTATAACCCGACCTTTGTGTTTGGAGTGTATCAAAATATATGAGAAGATAATACGTTGCCCATAAAAAATATATTTTCAGAATGAGAAGATAATTTGAAAATTTGTGTGTTTTCGAGCACCAAGTTCTTATTTTTATTTAAAATTCTAAGGGGGAGAAGAATGCTATTTTGTCTCCAAATGCGAATAATCCACACAATTCATATGGTTAAAAATTACGATCTTGGTCTTCTATGCCCCCCTCATTCTGAGGATATGGCTCTGCACAGCAATGGCCATAGTGATGGCACAGGTAAGAGGATCACCACCCTGGCCATGCGAAAACCCATGCCACTTTCATAATAGTTGCAGTCAGCTGAGGGAGCTCTTCAATGAAGGCTCTAGAAAGAGGAATTCATTACATGGGTTCAAACGTCAGAGACTTCAAGGTATGGTTTCTATGTTCTGCACTGTGAATTGCAATAATACCACTCTTGTTAAAACATGGAAAAAACCAAGACATAACAATGGCATACTAACACCCGATAAGAAGAGCACTGTCGTATACAAAACCTTGCGCAAAGAATGTAAGGAAAGCCCATCTAAAGAAGCAGAAGGCATTTCAGAGGTTGCAGAGCATAGTCGCATCGGGATAGATTCGTCTAGCTATGTCTCTCTCTTGCAAGAGATTATCAACAAGAGAGCCCTTGCAGAGGGAAAACAGGTCCATGCACATGTTATCAAGAGTGGACATACGCGTAATGGCTGGGTAGGAAATAAGCTTGTTGTTATGTACATTAAATGTGGAAGCTTGGGAGATGCACGACGAGTGTTTGACAAAATGTCTCAACGAAATGCTTTCTTGTGGTCTATTTTGATTGGAGCATACGCTCGCTGTAAGCTCTGGGAGGATGTCTTTAAGCTTTTGAATTGGATGCAAGGTTTAGGCATCAGGGCGGACAATATAATTGTTCCCAGTGTTCTCAAGGCGTGTGCTGGTTTAACGGCTCTGGAGAAGGGCAAGGAGGTCCATGGCTATATCGTTAGAAATGAGTTTGAGCTGGATATTGTTGTTGAGAATGCTTTAGTAGACATGTATGCAAAATGTGGGTGTGTGGAATATGCCCGCCAGGTGTTTGATAAGATGTCTGAGAAAGATGTCGTTTCCTGGACTGCAATTATTGGGGGATATGCTCAGATTGGGGTTAGTGAGGAGGCCTTGAGACTCCATAGTGAAATGGAATTGTCAGGGGTGAATTCGGATGCAATTACTTGGAATGCAATGATGGCTGGATTTGCACAAAAAGGGCAGTGCGATGAAGCCCTGAAACTTTTAAATCGAATGCAGTTATCGGGTTTGAAACCGGACGTGAACTCATGGAATGCAATTGTTACAGGCTGCGCCCAAAATGGGTATGCCAAGGAAGCATTGGAAGCTTTTTATGAAATGCGGTTGGCAGGCGTGAAACCCAACTCAGTAACTATTTCAGGTGTTGTCTCTGCATGTGTCGACTTGGGAACTCTTTGGCAGGGTATTCATATTCATGGTTATGTGATTAAAAGTGGATTTGAGTCCAATGTCTTTGCTGGAAGTGCCCTAGTAGATATGTATTCGAAATGCTTGAATATATATTCTGCACGCAAAGTATTTGATCGAATACCTGAAAAAAATGCTGTACTGTGGAATTCCATGATTTCAGGATATACATATAATGGACTTGCTGATCAAGCATTGGAACTCTTCCATGAAATGAATTTGACTGGCATGACGCCTGATGTGATCACATGGAATGCCATCATTACAAGCTATGCAAAAAAGGGGCAAGTTTATAGGGCTTTGGAACTCCTTTTTCAAATGCATCTAGCAGATATAAAGCCAAATGTCATTTCATGGAATTCTCTGATTGCAGGTTCTGTGCAATCTGGGCATGATGAGGAGGCGCTGAAACTTTTCCATCAAATGCAATTGGGAAACATAACACGTGACTTGGGCTCATGGAATGCAGTGATAACAAGGTGTTCCCAAGACGGCCACAATGAAGAGACTTTGAAACAGTTTCCTCAAATGAAAATGGCACCCATAAAACCCAATCCGGTTACTATTGCCAGTGTTCTCTCAGCCTGTGCCAGTTTAATGGCTTTACAACACGGGAAGGAGGTCCATTGTCATATTCTTCGGAATGGATTAGAGTCTAATGTCTTTGTGGGGAGTTCTTTAGTTGATATGTATGCAAAATGCAAGAATGTAGAAGCTGCAAGAAGGGTGTTTGACATGCTACCTCAAAGAAATGTGGTCTCCTGGAATGTGATGATTGCAGCTTATGCTCAGAGCAGGCACACTGATGATGCCTTAAAACTATTTCATCAAATGCAAGAAGCAGGCCTGAAACCTGACTTGGCCACCATTACTACTGTTTTATCAGTATTTAGCAACCTTTTGGCTCTGCAAGAGGGTAAGCAGGTTCATAGTTACCTTATCAGGCATGCCATGGATTCTGATGTATTTGTAAGGAATGCTCTGATAGACATGTATGCCAAATGTGGAAGTATAGCAGATTCACGTTGTGTGTTTGACCAAACCTATGAAAGAGATGTGGCTGTATGGAATGCAATGATTGCAGGGTATGCTATCCACGGGCTTAGTGAGGATGCCCTCACAATCTTCCACCAAATGCAATGGTCGGGAATAAAGCCAGATCATATAACCTTTACTACGGTTCTTTCTGTGTGTAGCCGTTCAGGCATGGTAACTAAGGGTTTGCAATATTTCAATTCCATGACTCAAGGTTATGGAATCAAACCAAGCATAGAGCATTACACGTGCATGGTTAATCTTCTTGGCTTTGCTGGGAATCTTGACGATGCACACAAGTTAATTAGCACCATGCCTTTTGAACCTGATGCTTGTATATGGGGAGTTTTGCTTCATGGCTGCAGACTGCATAGTAATATAGAGTTGGGGGAATATGTAGCCAATCAACTTTTTGAGTTGGAACCTGAAAATGTTGTAAATTATGTACTATTATCAAATATTTATGCTGCAGTTGGCAGGTGGAGTGATGTAGGAAGGATGAGGAATATGATAAAGGAGAGGGGATTGAAGACACGGCCAGGATGCAGCTGGATTAGAGTCAATAATGGGGTGCATACGTTTCTTGTAGGAGACAACTCTCACCCAGACTTAGAGAAAATTTCTGCAAAATTCGATGACTTGGCCATGCAGATGGAAGAGGAAGGGTTTGATCCTGAAATTCACTTCATCCAGCAGGATTTTGATGGAGAGGATTACATTTTTTGTGGACACAGTGAGAAGCTAGCCATTGTCTTTGGGCTTCTCAACACACCGTCTCAGACACCTATCCGAGTGGTAAAGAATCTTCGCATGTGTGTTGATTGTCATACAACAGCCAAGATCATCTCGAGGATTACAGAGAAAGAAATATATGTAAGGGATACTTGCTGTTTCCATCATTTCAATGATGGAGCCTGTTCATGTAGAGATTCCTGGTGACGAAAATTGTAGAAGCTAGTAAACGTTGGCTTTTGTTATAACAAGGATATGCATGTTATTGCATTTGAGGTAGTAGTCATGACCTGGATGATGCTTTTGTGTATGTACCTGGCATCTGAGGTTAGCAAACACGCTTCCATGGTGACTACCACGCAATCACCATCTTTGTCTCCACGATTAATGGGTGAAGGAACGAAGGCTATTGGTGGTACTAAAGCAACAAACACAATTCTTTTTCCCAATAAGCATATGCCCAACTATTTCAATCATTCATCGATAGAATAGAAGCTACTGGAATTTGAAGGCACTAAGGCAACGAGCATAATTCTGTCATCGAAGAAGCATATTAACATTATTGCATCCAATGTGTTAGACAGAGACCATGTAGCTTTTTGTTTTTGTATCTACTATCGTGTATTGATGAAGATAAAGGGTGTAACGGCTCTATGCTGCATGTAAGTTACTGTATTCTATAACCCTAGCATGATTATCAGAGAACAGGAAGAAGACATATTGATATAAACCAAAGCATAAGCCAAATGTATAAATGATGAGATCATCAAAATGTAAGATAGAAAGCCTCTCCATGCAATTTTTTCAGGTATATGCCATGGTGGTAAATTCATTAACCCATGCAATCTTATCTGAATTTTAGAAAAAAAATGATTCCATTAATAGAAATATATTATTGTAGGAAGAAATTAGTCTTTACTATTCCCTAATAACACGAGATTCAATTTATTTGATAAAAAAACTCTCATCTCCGGCCTTTGCTTTGTGCATAATCAATCTTCTCCTTTTTTCCATTCTTGCTGCAGATTCCCGCCTTTGAACGAGATGGTTAATTAAATTGAAGAATGATCTTAATTGAGAAAGAGACTGCTCCGTTCCTACCAGTTAATAGTACTCAATACATTTTTTATGAATTTCTTGATTAAGTTTATAAAATTTTCTGTCCAACAGACACGTAATAAACTTAATTGTATTTTGAGTTCCAATTAGGGGTTATCATTTTTATATTCAATATACGCTTGAGGGAAAACACTTGATTTAAGTCTTCTATTTGGTACGTGCTAAGGGAAGCTTACCACTTGGAAATGGGTAACCATCTACAAGTGGACTTAGAATGGTTCATCTTGTAAACGTTCCATCCAAGAGCTGCAATATTTAGTACAAGAAGCGGCTTATGTCTGGTAATAATATTTTCAGCTAATCTCACTATTAGCTCAGTGATTGGAAAATGTCTACTAATATGCAAGAACTCATTTGTGAAACAACAGTCACTTTAGTCTCACAAGTTCAACTTCAATGTGGGGTTTTGGCTCTAGCCGTGAGGTAAGCAACCACAAACTATATTTCATCAGTTCATAAGTTACAAGTGGGAGTTAGATTACCAATTGGAGATACATTCCCAATTGGATGCTTGCTTGATTGATGTAATCCATCCATCTTCTCTCTAAAAAATATCTCTATCACCTAAATCTTCTTATTAAAGCTTCAACTAGATTTGTGATCTTCGGATAACTCAAAGGTTTCCAATAAAGCTTTACATCAACATACTTTGAGAACCCGCTATTGGGTTTTTAAGATGTTCTTGGAAAGGGTAACATTTTGGGGGTTTGAAATGGGGATAAGGTATCCCAACCCATCTGATTTCATAAAAAAATATGAGTGCCTTCTCATTTTGGGGGTGTTATCTATGACGATCCCTAAAACAAAACACCTGGAAGTCAATTTAGTGTCTTTGGGGTTCTGTGACTACCCTAGAGATGTAAGAATGCCATCCATAATCAAAATACGCTAGGGATGCTTTGGTGCCTTTGATATCCCTTGACTGTCTTGTTGACATTAGGGTGTCCTCAATGACTTTCTTTTCATAAAGAACAAAAAGGAAAAAACACTTTTGATGAATTCGAGATATGACAGTCCATAATTTATTAGAATGAATTCAAAAGCTTTTGAATTAAAATTGTGTCAGTGTTTTTTGTATCAATGTTTTGGACCATATTTTGTGATTTGTCATTAGGATGAAAGGAGGCACATGTGTAAAAAACACTTTCTACACTAATTGATGAGGAGATGTATGTGCAAATAAATTTTATCTCTGCAGTTACAAAGAATAATACACAAGAAAATATAGCATAAAACAAGGTTTACAAGGGGGAAACTCTTTCAAGAGGAAAATCCCACAATCCAAGAGCAAGAGCAATTGTATTATTCAACAATGGTTGCAATATTTAGGCTATGCCTATACAAGAGTACCAGCAACATTCAAATTTGGAGTAATTCTAATAGTATAATAGTACCTACAAATCAACCATAGAACCCATACAAAGCTCCATCCAAGCACCAACAAATATCTAAAGAACAAGCTAGAAACCATCAAAATGGTTTTACAAAACAATGAGCCCAAATGTGGCACCCAAAATGGCACAAATTGCAACACCCCACTCTTAGTCATGGTATTGGTCTTATGCAATATTTGACATATTCCTTACACCTTATCATATTGCCACTTGTGATATTTGACCACCTAACTTGGGGTACCCAATTTTGTTCTTTTCCTCCATTCAAAGTTGTTCTATGACATGTCATAAGAATGCCATAATGCTAGTCAAGATTCCAATGTAACAATGACTTCCACTTTACAATGGCATAATGACACTTAGATGCTTTTACAACCTCTTACATACATTCCAAGTTTGTTGACATGTGACAAAAAGTGCCATCTCAAAGTGAGGCACCTTACTCCTCTTTTGAGGACAAAAATGATTAATAAATAATTTAAATGCATGCAATTAATAAATATGAACATTGGGAATGCTAGGTAGAGACACCTTTTCCCAATGTAGAATGAGGAGAACAAAATGGGAATGATGGATCAATGTGTAATGTGATGTTGATGCTAAAAACTCCTACACAATTTTAATCCAAAAGATTTTGAATTCACTTTTCATGAAATTAATTTGCTTAATCTTATAACACACCTAATGCTATATTAAGGGCTGAAAACTTAAGCAACAAAATTTTTAACTAAGCACTTCAAGTGTATTCATTACATTGATCGTAAAAGGCTTAAAAATGACAGAGAGAAAATGCTAAAGCTAAGCTTATCACTAATGAGCTAAGAGATCCTTTTACAAAAAGTACGGTGTTCTTATTTATATACAATGAGCATGTAGCTAAGACACCAAAAACACCACATATTAGAAGATAGCTCTAAAAGCTTATTCAAGGGACATTAAAATCCCTAAGCTAACAATACTCATTGATTCATAAGTAGATTAGGAAATGTGTTAGTTGCACTATAGATCTATGATGAAGTAGAGCACAACTTGACAAACAATTTTGCTGAAGGGAATAGATACTTTTAGGAAAAAAATAGAGGAGTTTTTAGTAGTGCAAAAGTATTCCAACATGGGTCAATCATCCAATTGTTGGTTGTGAAAAGTGTAGTTATAATTACTAGGGAAATTTCCCAAATATTGGTCTACACCAAACAATAGTTTTACATCATGTATCCAAAAAATGTCCCACAATACTATGAATTCTATACTTTTAGAATTCTTGTTGTCCTTTCACATTTTTTCTAAGCTTGCAAAAGCATAACATTGTAAGTGTATTCTTACACATAGTTAATTGAGAGAATTGAGTGAATTGAATTCCAAAAGGATCCATGTATTCCAAATGAGCAAAGAGATTGTATTTAGGTGGAAAGAATGAGAGCATGTTTGGAAAGACAGAGAGAATGTTAGAGAGCTGTTGCAAGTGATCACTCAAGGCTTCAATGAATCACTTGTTAATGGGATAAGGGATATTGTAGCCTTGCCAATAGTTCCTGAGTTCACTCTTGAGAATCATGTAAAGAATGCCGAACTTCCTTCAAAAAGGGGTTGGTGCAATTTTGACCCATATGGGCCTAACATTTTTATGGAGTGAACGTTGTTGTCTTAGGCCAATTGTATGCCAACAAGGCCTAAGATTGTATATGTTGTTGCATATAGTGAATAAGTAGGTTATTTGCATCACTTTGGAGGAGTTTTCTCTTCGAACCTAGGTTCTTCAATATATAAATACTTTTGTCTTAATTGTTTTTGTTGTTTATGTAATATATAGTGCCTCTCATGTTTGCGATTTTTAGTACATGTTTTTGGATTTGATTGTATTATGCTTTTACTTGTTAGTTGATAGGCTTTTATTGTGGACTTGCCAGTCCACAAATCCTCAGAAAGCCTGTCTCACACTCTCAAACTACACTGGGTTGCCGTGAAACTGCTCTGGTTTTCAATCAACCATAAATCAGATTATAGGACATCTTCAAATCAAATCAAATTTCACATCAAATTTTACACCTGAAAAATCCATATCAAATCTGCAGTCATTAAAAACCATATCAAATCTGCAGTTATTAAAAATCATATCAAATCTGCTTGGAACTGGAAAGTGATGAAGTCAGATAGGTACAATGTTTTTAGATTTAATTTTCCTCCACTGTGAATAGATTGAAGCAGCAATGTTTTTAGATTTAATTTTCCTCCACTGTGATTAGATTGAAGCAGCAGCTGTAGGGAGACTGATTCTGGTTCATCTCAATTTTTTATATTTATACTATGGTAGGGTTTTGTAATATCCCTTTCCAGGGTAAATAGGAGAGAAGCAGAGAAGCTGCAAAATAGAGGTAACATCATTATGTATATTTCACTCTACTGCCTTTATTGTATACTGTTTGAAGAAGAAACAAACAATGAATTATATTGATGCTCACTTGAAAATGAAATAGGTTACTAGGATCTAGGAACTTCTTTTAAGAACAAAATAGATTCTATGCCCAAGTGAGTGGCACATACAAATGCAAATAAATATGCAGAAGATAGAGAAATAGATCAAAGAAAGGAGCAGATGAAGTCTAGAAAATGCTAAAAACTCCATCCATGAAAACCCATTTAAGGATAGTCAATCATCCCATGTTATTTTTCATTCTGAATGCCATATTTAAAATTTATTTCATTCCAGTAAAAGCTTAATCATGATGTTAACAGTGACTGCAAGAAGCAGGCAGGCCGTTTATTGCATGCCTCCAGAATCTTTAAATCCCACATTGTTATTTTGCATTTTGAATGCCCTGAAAAAGCCCAGTCTCGATGTTGAGAGTGACTGGAAGAAGCAGGCATGATGTAGATTGCATGTCTCAAAAATATTTAAATCTCACATTATTATTTATTAAGGCAGAGTTACAGACATGTTCGTAGTTTTTCTGCTTTGTTTGACGGAAATTTAGAGTTGAAGATTAGAGAAAAAAGAGTTGAGCTATGGATATTATGCGCGTTCTGGTGACAACATTTGACAGAATGAGACCGACGAAAAATTAACTGTGGCATGTCTGTCTATATGTTGTCTACGTTTCAAGCTTCTTTGGTTTTGTTTACCTCTGCTAAGCGTCATGGAAAATGAACAAAATAAAAACTCTTAGTTGAATGTAAGCAACACATGTTAATGGTTTTTAAAAATACAAAATGTGCTCCATTATATCTAGTTTATAATGCAAGGTAGTCAAGTTTTTTTTAAGTTAAATTTTGGAAAAGTAGATATAAAACCTCATGTAGAAAGTGAGCAGCAGATTGTATAATTATTTATTTTTTTAATACAAAATATGTTAGGGAGCCAAAATTTTGGCCTCAAATTTTCTTTTCCTGTTAGGAAAAGTAAAAATAAAACTTCATGTTCAGTTTCAGTAGCAGATTGTATTTTTTTAATACAAAATGTCTCTTGTTGTATTACTTCTTAATGTAAAGTAGTTAGATATGGCTTATTTTTCTTATGATGAATTGAGTATGTGACTTGAAAGATCCGTAATTTGAAAGAGAAAAATATTTGAGGAGCTTCATTAAAAGACTCTCACAAGCTCACACTACTGCAAAGAAAACCTGTGATATTTTTTGACAAGAGATTTGAACCCGAGGCCTCTGAGAGTAAAGTTAATGAAGCCTTGCTAAAATGGTCCTTTGCGTCTTGCTGCTT
>VDFB02157260.1:0-42647 GCA_007258455.2 Sequoia sempervirens | reverse complement strand
ACATTCTTCAAAAACAATGCGTCATTGGGAAGTTCTTAGGGATTAAGCCATCTCACAAAGAAATTGAAGAATGGATCTCTCAGAACTGGGTGGAAGATGTGATTGTAAATTTTTTGCCTAAAGGTTTCTTCACGGCTCTATTCAAATCTGAGGAAGTTCGAATGTCAATTTTATTGCACGGGCCTTGGATCCAAAATGGCTCCCATCTGTATTTGATGCCCTGGATCCCAAACTTCAATCCGTTGATTACAAATCCGCCTGATGGTCCTATCTAGATCCGTCTATACAACTTGCCCTTGGAATACTGGTCGCTGGAGGTCCTTGGGGAAATCGGCAACAACCTTGGGCAATTTGTAGAATCCGACATGAGGAATGGAGAGACCCTCTCTTACGCGCGCATACGAATCCTCACGATCGATGCCATCCCCAGCCAAATTGAACTTCAAACAGAGAACGGCTTTTGGCTCCAAGGAATTGAAATCGAAACTTTAAAATTCTTTTTCCTTCGTTGCAAAAGTTGAAAGCACATGGAGGAGCAGTGTAGAAAGCCAAAACCAATGCTGAGGCAGCAATGGACTCCAAAAAAGGTGTCGGAACCGAAGGTCTCTAGTGCCCTCACCGCCCCTTTGGAAAGTAAGCCCAGCGCAAACAATCTAGCCATCATTCCATTTAAGGAGAAAATTCCAGAGGTGGAGGCTCCAAACGACTCAGATAAAGAGGATGCTGAGGACGAATTGGACATCATCGACCCCCGATCAATAAGCCAATCCGCAACGAACCTATTAGAGATTGGCCTTAATGTTTCAACAAAGAAATCTGGCAAGAAAACGAACAGGAAAAAGAGAGAAAAGCTTGCCCTGAAAGGCGACCAATCGTCAATAACCAAATACCTTCTGAGATCTAAGGGAGGAGCCCCCTCCCTTAGCCTTAAATGAAGATACTAACATGGAACGTCAGGGGCCTTAATGCCCCTGACAAAAGGCGCTTGACCAAATGCCTTATTGAAAAATCTTTGGTCGACATTGTGCTTCTCCAAGAAACTAAACTTTGCTCTAGAGAGGCTACTTCTTTTATAATGCACTGTAAACAATGGAATGGCGTTGAATTTGCTGCTTTGGGTGCCTCTGGTGGTCTGATGATCCTCTAGAAACCCCACAATCTCCAAATCGAACCCCTTCAAAGCGAGCCCAACTGGCTTTCAATAAAAGTAAGTTGTTTATCTTCTTCTCTGTCTTTCATCTTATACATCTACGGCCCAATAAGAACAGATGACAAATGTAAACTCTGGGAAGCAATGGGGTCATCCCATGAGAGTTTAAATGGCATTAATGTGGTCATTGGCGGAGACTTTAATGCGATCTTGGATCTGGTGGAAAAAAAGGGGGGCAGATCTAAGATCTCCCAATCTCAGAAAGACTTTGTTGTACCCAAACCAAATTTTTTGCTTCATCAAGGCATTTTGCATAAAATAGTCTAAACCTTGATAAAATGATGTAAAATACAGTTTTGGGCAATATCAAGCATGGAGTTTTTGTCAATATTTTGTCAGTCAAAGTCAATTTTATTGATCAGAACCTGAAGCAGAGACTCATAATGGAGCATTTCACGATGGAGGAGTGTCTCATGACAGCATTTCACGTTGCACATGGTCATTTCAGTGATCGAAACGGAGTTTTCAATGGTCAATTTTTGAAGATTTTTCAAGGAAAAGCAAAAAAGCGCACCTGTAGCCCAGGGGCGCCCTTCTTTTTGAAGGTCAAGATTTTGTTGAAAACACTCATGCATACAGTCAATCTCTTTAGAATTGGTCTGGCTATCCGATGAGCTATCCAGCGAAGCTTTCCGAGACCCACAGCTCCGGCAAGTAGCGACAGAAGTTGAAATTCCCAAAGTTTCACATATGAGGAATTTGTCCTTTTTCAGCAAAATGCGCGCCTATAGCTTGAGGGCGCCCTTCTTAAAGGGGGGGTAGATTCTGGTATTTCTGGTGGCTAATACAATCAATCGCTTCATGACTAGTCTGCTTATCCGACGAGCTATCAAACGTAGTCATCCGAGTCCCAGAGCTCCGGCAGCCAACGTCTGAAGATGAGCTTATAATGAAGATTTCACATCTTTGAGCTTCTTCATTGCATTTCCAACGCAACTATAGCTCAGGGGCGCTGGTTAAAATGACCCTTAAGATGGAAAAATTTGTGAACGAAGTCTTCCTGACATCAGTACTACTCTAGTCCAACTTCGCGTTGCACCATCCTGTCTATCGATCCGACGTTCCAGGTGATCGTGGTAGAGATTCTACCAAGCACGTAATTTCACGGGCGGACCAACATAAAATTTGCATTGTATTTATACAATCTAGAGGCGCCTAGCCTTTAGGCCTGTCAGATGAGATCGTTCGCGTTCGAAGTCTTCACGAGACTTGAGCGTAATTACTTTATCTATTCAACGAGCCCAGCCGTCAGCCTTCGGGATTTGGCAAACGCTCGTACGTGCGAGGTCTTTGGTGAAATGCTGAAAAGTGAAGACATTCGGAAAATGGCCGAGTCTGGAGCGGATATTTTAAATAAAATACGCACTGGCGTTTTTGAGGTCTTAGAAGCAATTTTCTTGCTTAAGTCACCTCAAGACTTCTCTTGTGGGCCCTTCGGCTGTGGTTAAAATAGATAGTGCGGGTGGATCATCGGCTCCGGATACTCGAGAGGTCCAGCGGGGCAGCATCGGTTGAAGAATTTGACTTTCGTCAAAATGGTGCGGTCTGGCTGAAGGAGCCAGGCGCTTTCACTGAAGGCCCATAATGAACTTTTCCGGATGTGATGCGTCTGATCGTTGGATCTGAGAATAAAGATCGAGCATACAATGAGCCGTTCCTGTCCGGCGAGGGTTAGCCGTTCGTTTGTTAGCGGCCGCGTTTAGCAGAAGTGTCGGATAAGCAGGTTGAAGAAATGGTTTAAATCTGGAATCCGTATTAAATGAATTTAATCAAAGCCCTAATTTTTTAGGAGTGTTAAATGATGGATTTTTGCAGTAGTGTCTCCCAGTGAGACATTTCTTCCTTATTCCGGTAGGCTTTCCGATGAATTCTTCAGTTCAGTCTCAGCATCACCCGGTCACTCAGAAATCAGTGTTGAAGTTGGCCAGTCGTGACTTTGTTGTCAGCTATAAAATAGGAAGTTAATAAAAAGTGTAATATCTTGAGCAAATGGATGCCTATGTGCTCAAGAGATGACTTTTCGGAATCGGTGAAGTCTAACGGTGAATCTCAAAGCTTCATTCCGAATTCTCAACTGAAGTTTAATAATATTTAATATTTATTATTGCATTTTAGCACTAAATGGCGATTTTATTTAAGATTGGCGCCCTCTTTATGCTAAGTTCTCAAATTGCATGATAATGAATATTTTATTATTTATTTAAATTCAAACTTCCAGTCAGTGGCAGTGAAACTGAAAAGGGGCCAATCAGAGATCTATTTTAGTCAAGGTTTTGAATTCTTGCAGTTACCAGTTGGTGCGAATTTCTTCTTATTTAAGCATGGCACCACCTTTATATTATTCACAAAGCTTCAAGAGAAATCGAATTCATAAAGAGGAATTCATATCTTCAAGAGAAGTTCGTATTTCTTCAAGAAGCAAAGGCGCATCTTCAAGGGAAATTCATATTTTGAAACAAAGGCGTATTTCTTCAAGGCGAATTTTATCAAGAGAAATTCGTATTTCTTCATATAAATTCGTGGTTTTGAAATAAAGGCGAATTCTCAAAGAGCAAAGGCTTAAAGAAATTCGCAATCCTTCAGTAAGCAAAGGCGAATTCTCAAATTTCATATAAATTTGTATTTTCTCAAGGCAATTTCAAGAGAAATTCGAATTTCCTCAAGAACAAAGGAGCAAATTCAAAGGAAAATTCGTGGTTTTCAGTTTACAAAGGCGAATTTCTCAAGATCAAAGGCGAATTCCTCATCAATTTTCAAAGGCGATTTTATCTAACTAATCTTTTTGCAGGTTCAAAGTTCACAATTGTCAGCAATTTGAAGAATTCAAGGGCAATTTTCATTGAAGAAGAGCATCATAAAAACGTCTTTTTCCTCCTTGAATCTCAGATTTCTCTCAAATTCCAGTTCGCATGTTCCTGAAATTGGCGAATTTGACAAGTCTCAACATCTGGATCATTTTCATATAATTTCCTTGAGTTAAAATCGTGCGCTTGATTTTTCAGGAATTTTTAACTTCAGAACATTCGTTCTTGAGTTACTAATTTTCTCAACTGAAAAGTCTTTGTACAATCGAGTAGAAGTCATATTTTCGCATATCTGACGTTTTGGGTTGTCTTATAATCCTTTTCTGGACAAAACCCATATCTCATATTTTTCGCTGAAAATAATTCTTCGAAAGGCTATTTTTAACTCTCGCAGGCTATTTTTAGCTTCCAGAAATCTTGTCAGAATATAGTCGAGTTCACAATCAACAGGTGAATTTTTCAGAATGCAGTTCACTCAGCTCGAATACAGGACCAAAACAGTCCTTACTCATGATTTCCTCAGGTTGGTTGAGACAGATCTTCACAAGGTGTTGCCAGAAGTAGTTCTTGATCCTGTTAAGATCAGAGCTTCAATTATTCAAAATATTGAGCAGTCTGGTTTACTAGAGGCCACTTCCATACCTATCTCCATTCATTGTGTTGAATTCATGATGGCTTGTATTAAGCATTACAATTCTACTACTCGCGAGATAGTGTCAGTTGATGGACGAATCATTTGCAGTCTTAAGCCTCTAGACATTGAAAGGAGTTTTGGCATTCCTCAACACTCAAACAGTCTGGTTATTTCTATGGAGCAGTGTGAGCAGGCATTTGATGCTGATGTGGACAAGTGTCAGAAGAAGATGGCAGAAAGATGGTTAAAACAAGCGAAGAACAGATTGCCAAACAATGTGGGTCGTGGTGAATACAAGGATGAGTACGCGATTCTAATCACACTCCTGAATCGTGTCTCAGGTCAAACACATGCGAATGTTTTCCATCCTTAGATGTATTACATTATTGGTCGCATCATTTCTGGGTAGGAGCATTATGACTGGGCATCCTTCATCAGCGATATTCTCCACATGCAGATCACCGGTTTCCTAGTTGCCCATGAGTTTCACATGTGTTCATATCTCGTGTACTTGATCGCTTATCAAGGTCAGTTCCGAGGACTAAACACCGTGGGCATTCTCAGTGTTCAAAAAGTCTACTAGTATTATGATCAGCTTGACTTCACTAGAGCTGAACGTCATTTCAAGCGTGTTCATGAGGTTTTTCTGACTTATACAGTGAGAAATTTGGACCGGGAATTGCACGTTCGTATCTCGGCAATTGCTAGGGCAGCGATGGATGGATGGGCAGATTGGTTTATTCAATTCCCGACATACACCTACATCCGAGTATACAGGTTTACAGGAAATCCAGCTATGCTTCCACATTATCCTTCGGATAAGACAATCTTTCAGGAGTTCCTAAGACAGATGCTTGATGTTCATAGTCTTTTACGCCGCAGGCACAGACCATCTATCAATTTTCCTTTCCGGTTTGGAATGTATTGGTGCAAGTCAGCAATTGATGCCAAGATTGCAGGGCAAGAGCTTGAGAAATATCATCTTAAGTATCTTGTTGAAGCATGTGCCTATGATCTTTCAGGTCATTACACAACTCGCCTTGCTGGAGGTATATATCACAAGCCTTCTATGGAGGATGCTGCGGGCAAGTGCCTTGAGATGACCCGAAGGTTCTGCGGGCGTAGTTACGACGCTTCTCTCTCCCTCAATTTTTGTTTTCTTGTCGAGGAAGATGTGGGAGGTTTATCAGAATGATGAGGGAGAAGTTCTTCCCTCAGTTTTGAGAAAGGGTTGATACCTGGTTACTGACGTTGATTGATTAGTACGCCAAAGGGGTATGCAACGGTCAAGAGAGGTCAAATGGAGTTATTGAGCGTTATACTTTACCTCGGCGGTAGAAGACAAGGAGGGGTAAGTGTTCTAGAAGCGAGCCGCCCGGTGAGTGAGGTGAATCCTTCACTACCTTCCTGGAAGTCAAAACCTAAACAAAGAAGAGGAGTAACCCTCTCCCAAAAAAGAAGGTCAAGCGCCAAAACAGTACAAGGAGCGAGGTGCTTGCCCAGCACATTACCTGAGGGCAATGACGGCCGATTCGAGGCGGTTGAGTTAGCCCGATTGCACGAGGGATTGACCTCAAGTTCCTACACACCGATTTCCGGCGTCACCAGCCCCAATTCTCATTGGGTGGTTGTTCTCCACCTGTGATGGGTCTTCTACCGCGTTCACTCTACGTGCGCGGCCTCACATTTGCTGTGCAGACCCTTCTAGTAGCATTGAGTGAGATAATCTTGGATCGAGCTTCGACTAGGAAGGAAGAGGAGAGCAACCATCCTATGTCCTTAATCGTGCGATTTTGATGAGATTTGTCGGGATCGCCCGGACAAGAGGTCAAGAACATGGTCCACGTTGAGAGAAATCGCGACATGGAGATGCATTGGTTGAGGCTGTACCCTCCACCCGGGGAAAGGAGCACGGGTTGAATCACCGAGGGACTTGAGGTTATCCGTCAACCTTGGTGTGCTTCACCTTGAGGCCAGGTTGATCTCCTACAAGTTACTCTGAGGTGCAAGGGATAGGATCTTGCGAAGGGCCGAGGAAGATAAGGCAACCCTCAAGGCTGAAATCAGATAGCTTCGTCAGTACATTTCTAGCCTTGTGCATAGACCCGGATACCATTAACACCTCCGCCGTCGCCGAGCCTCCAGTGAGCAAAGTCAACTTAATCACTTGGTTGCATACGGCAAGCGTTTGGAGGAATGGGAGGAGTTCATTGCTAGAGGCCGTTCTATGCTTACAAAGCTATATCAGTTGCGATACAATGCACGAGAGCTTCGTCTACGTCTCCAGGATGAGGAGCGAGACATGGCGATTAGTAGACCCCGGGACGAGATTATGATTGCTCACCTGAGTGTGGCATATGAATTAGTCACAAATGTAGAGGATAAAGAGGCTATCTACTCCTGGAAAACACAATTGGTTTTGAGCAAAGATAGAAAGAGACTTTAGCATCGAGTTGGTGAGAGTGAGAAGCCGTCACTAGTGCACTCCGGTTTGTGAGGACTCTAGTGTCGCAAAACAGATGCGGAAGTAATGTCGGTCCGGTGGTGCCCTACTACGTTGAGCTTACGATGTTGATGGGGCTCACAGGCGCTGCATTCATCACCATTTTAGGTGGGGAGACCATTGGCTGTAGGTTGCTCAACTACGGTCGTAGCCGACATTGTTGATGAGGCAACAAGGGCGGTGAACTTGATCTCGAGATTACGATTGGTGAGAATATCTTTGCATCGACATGGCATTCTTGACAAAGTCTCCTTAGCTCCGGATAGTGATGGGTTAAAGAATACCGTTGAGGGATTGAAAGTTTGCTGGGGATCGCGGATAGTGGCTTAGGTTCCCACCCTACCGAGGGATGAGGCATTTTTACACAAAGAGTTAAACTTGGCGTTACTTTCTCAAGGATTAACTTCGCTGTCTTTAATACTCATGCATATCTATTATAAGATTAGCTTTACACACTTGGAGTTTCTTTTAGGGTTTTCCGTTAACTGATGGTAGTGTTCCAGTTAACATGCTTTCAATAAGGATGTGCATGCTTGCACAATTGTCCATTTTAGATTAGATGTTTACGTTAGCCCGATGGTAGCTTTCCGGTTAATTTGCGTATAGTTTGCTTTATTAGGGCTTAGCAATAAATCTTGCATGCATTGCAAGACTGTAGTAGACTCAAGGTGATTTTAGGGTTCCCTACACCTTGATGTATATAAATAAGAGTTTTTGCTCATTTGTAAATAACTTTTTCTTCAGAGAGAAATATATGCTGTGCCTACCTTGCCCTCAATATTGCTCTTTTGGTATTTGTTCATGCGTCTTTACTATTATGATTAATTGTTATGCCACATAGGGTTTCATGCAATTATAATGGTGAATTATTTCCATAGTTTAGATAAATCTGTTTTGTATTCAATAAACTTGTTCAAATTGAGATGATAGTTGTGCCCACCTTTCCTTCAAGTAGAGAATCTGCACTTGTTTATCATGTGTTGTCGTGAACAATAAACTTATTCGGATTGAGATAATAGTTGTGCCACCTTGCCTTCAAGTAGAGAATCCGTATCAAGTTTATCGTGTGATGTTGTTACCAATAAATTTGTTTAGATTGAGCTGATAGATGTGCCACCTTGCCTTCAAGTTGAGAATCTATACTTGTTTATCGTCTGATAGTCAAACCTTGCTCCGTTTCCTCATGCTCTATTTTCTTAAGGAAACTGAATAGAATTTAAGTAATTAAGTTTAGTTCTAGTTAGTGAATCTGCGAAACCAGAAAATTCTCAGCTGCAACGTATATAGTTTTCGAGAAAGCCTTGTACCTCTACAGCTGAAACAAAAAGACAGGATATAGTTTAGTTTATTTCCATTTGCAAGTACTTTTGTCAAGCACAACGAGGGAGCTTCCCCTCCTAATTTGAAGAACACTCATTGCGTAGTGTGCATAGCTGTCCGTACCAACTCTTACTCCAAAGGTGCTAGTTGTTACGCCAATAGACTTCTCAGAATTTGTAAACTGCTGCAAGTTAATTGACATTGTCCCAACCAACGGTGACTACACCTGGACCAATCGAAGGCTTGGCTTCACCAATATTTCCCAAAGGCTGGACAGATTCCTGCTCACTGAGGGATGGCTTTCCAGTAACATTGCTGCAGATGCAGAAATTCAACCAATCGCGGGATCAGATCACATCCCGATCATGCTGAAACTTTCCTTGGATCATCCTCTGCCTAGATGTCAGTTCAGATTCGAAAGGATGTGGCTTAGGGATCCTGAAATAAAGCATCTAATGGAAAATTGGTGGTTGGAGGCTCCTGTCGTGGTTGGCACCCAAATGTTCAAATTTTCAAAGAAGCTCCTGTCTATGAAGAGGAATCTAAAAGCTTGGAACATATCTTCCTTCAAAAATATTTTCAAGGAAAAAGAGAGAGTCGAAGATGAATTAAGGGATCTCAATGAAAGAATCATTGCAAAAGGTATGTATCCAGAGGATTACCTGCAGGAGAAAGAATTGCTGACAGAACACAAGGAAATACTGGCAAGGGAAGAAATATACTAGAAGTCTAAGTCAAGAGAAACCTGGCTGGCCGAGGGTGATCTTAATACAAATTTTTTCCACAATTCCACCAAGCAGCGTCACTCCCAAAACAGAATCTCAAGTATCCAAAATATGGAGGGTGAATCACTCAATAAAAATGAAGACATTCAAAATGAAGCTGTCAATTTCTTCAAACTGTTGTTGGCTGGTGATGACATCTCTGACTCTCTTCATGGTGGATTGCTGGACCAAATCCCAAACTTGCTGAGTGAAGCGGACAACAATATGCTAAACTCTCCCATCTCTTTCGAAGAAGTAAAAACTGCAATCTTCCAATTGCACCCGGACAAAGCGCCCGGCCCGGACGGTTTCACTGCAGCGTTCTATCAGGAATGCTGGTCCTTCTTATGTCACGACATTTGGGCTATTGTCGAAGAAGCAAGGAAATCTAGGAAGATCTTAAAGGAGTTCAATTGCACAAACATCGCCCTCATCCCAAAGAAACCCTCTTGTCTCTCCTTTGCTGACTTCAAACCAATTGCATTGTGCAACACAATCTTTAAGATAATTTCAAAGGTTTTAGCCAATCGCCTCAAGTCCCTTTCGCCAAACCTAATCTCTCCAGAGCAAAGTGGCTTTGTCCCTGGACGAAACATTGCAGATGGGATCATTGTCGCCCACGAGGCCATTCACTCTATCAAGACTAGGAATTTGAAATGTATGCTCCTGAAGCTCGACATAAGCAAAGCATACGACCGTGTCAACTGGTGTTTTCTGATGAAAGTGTTAGAGAAATTTGGTTTCCACCATAAATGGTTAGAGCTGATTTTTTCCTGCATCTCTACCCCACACTACTCAATCATTGTGAACAGAAGTCCATGTGGTTTTTTCGAAGGTGTCAGAGGGTTGCGACAGGGTGACCCTATCTCTCCGTTTCTGTTTGTTATTATGGCTGAAGCTCTCAGCCGTAGGATATCCAAGATGGTGCATTATGGCAGATGGCATGGTGTTAAGATTACGAACAATCTCCCCTCGATCTCTCATCAACTCTTTGCCGACGACACTCTCCTATACGGAATTGCCTCCATTGAGGAAGCATCCTTAATAAAGTCACTGCTAGATCAGTAAGTTATGTGCTCGGGACAATTGATCAACAAAGAGAAGTCGAAACTTTACTTTTTTAACACCAAGAAGAGTATGCAAAGAAAGATCTCTGCCATTCTTGATGTGCCTACGGATGGTCTTCCTGGCACTTATTTGGGTCTTCCTCTCTTTCAAGGGGCAATTCGTTCCTCTCTTTGGCAAGAAGCCATCGCCAAAGTTGAGAGGAAAGCAAAATCGTGGAAAGGCAAATGGCTCACTTTAGCGGGAAGAATCCTCATGATCAAATATGTCCTGGCGGCGATACCGATCTACAACTTGGCTTGCATGGAAATAACTCCCAAAGCAAAAAAAGACTTGAATGGTATTTTGCGGTCCTTTTTATGGGAGGGCTCCAATGAAGATAGGCAGACTCACATAGCATGGGACACAACATTAAAAAGCTCCCTCTACCGAGGGTTGTGCAGGAATCAAGACTCCAAAACAAAATCTTGTGTTAGAGCCAAATTAATTGAGAATGTATTGCGATCCAAACGCTCTATGGAGTAATATCCTAAGGTCCAAATATCTTGACAGTGATTGCCCGCTAAGAATATTGACAATTGCAAATCCTCCTCGCGGGTCCCATATGTGGAACTTTATGCTCAAGTGCAAGTCCATTATCACGGATCATTTATGCTCAAGTGCAAGTCCATTTTCAAGAGAAGGCAGCTGTTTTAATTGAGAAATATGGTCATCAAGTGTCCAACAACATCAAAATTTCGAACAGGGATGGTGTCCCCTCCTACTCTTGGATTCCACTTCCTGAGTTGGAGGAACCGGCTCGGCTCATCCTGGAATCTGAACTCTCCAAACGACAGATTTTCATGAAAGTGGAAGACGATGAACTTGTTTGGTGTGCCACCAAAACTAGCCAATATTCAGTCAGATTGGGCTACGCATTACAGGTTGCCATGGAAAGACGTTCCAATTGGCCCTCCCACCTCTGCTGGAATCCTGATGTTCTCCCGAAGGCGGGTGCCTTCATGTGGACTGTCTTGCACCGACGCATTCTCACTGGTGATAGACTACAGTGGCTAGGCTATGTGGGTCCTTTTTGTTGTCCTTTATGCAACCAAACGCAAAACTTTGGACCATTTATCGCTTCCACGTATCTCCGCCAAGTATGTTGGAAATTTTCAATTCAAACTGGGTGGCAAGGGCCTCCAAAATTCGATTGTTGAAGTTCTATGGTGGTCAAGAAAATGGCTCTTTGGAGCGGGTTCAGGTGGAAGTCCTACAATGATTGTGTGGTTGCCGGAAAGATGAAACGCCTCGCATTTTCGTGAACAAGCAACGACCACCGCTTCACTAATTGCCCGAATTCGAAATTGGGATCACGAGCATCCGAATAGAGTGCATAAATCAAAGGCAATGAAGTACACAAGGTGGATAAGAAATGATCGCTTTGGGATGAATTGAAATCCCCTGCTTAAAGTTTCACAATCACCCGCTGACGCCGGGCGTAAAGATGGCTAAGTGGTCATGTCCACCCTCTGGGCAATTGAAGCTGAATTTCAATGGGGCCTCACGGGGAAATCCCGAGGTCTCCGAAGCCGGATTCATTATCCGTGATCATTTGGGAGTTCTAATTGAAGCTAGCTCTGTCAAACTGCCGATTGGAACAAGCAATGAAGCAGAATTCTCTGCTCTGCACGAAGGTCTTCTGAGGTGCCAGAAATACCAAACGTCCTTTGAAATAGAAGGTGATTCCCTCAATGTTATAAGAGCCATCATCACTCGACAGACACCGAACTGGAAACTTGCTCGCTGATTGACCGCATCTATATGTTGTTGCTCGTCTTAGATTCCATCAAGCACGCTTTAGAGAAGCCACGGTAGATGCGTTCTCAGTTAACCACGGCATTAATCAACAGAAAATCAAATTAGTTTTTCCGGTTAAATGCCGCTTTTGGAAAGATTTAAATTCCTTTGTTGAGGCTGAGGCGTTTCTTCCATCTTGAGGCTTTGGCCTCGCTTTTTTCTCTTCCACAAGGCGTAGATCATTTAACATCTGCTCTACTCTTCCTCACTGGGAGAGCAGACGTTGTATACTCCTTCTCTTCAATGCAACGAGCTACCCTTCAGAAAGTAATTGACTTTCAACATATATATATATATATATAATTGCATATACTTCTAGTCTGATTTATATCTAATAAGCGTATAGAGGCCATTTTGTGCATAATCATGGGCCAATTTGTATGCAATTTATAAAAATCTTATGAAGGCTGAATTTATACGTATATTTGCATTAAAAGAAGGATCAGATTTAAAATGCAACGTATAAGCCGCACCAATATGGAATGTCTAGCCTTAGTAATAGGATAGCGAGTTTGTGGGCAACGATAAAACATATTTGAGTCTACCGCTTTAGTTTAGTGAGGGAAGCTTAGTGCATACAACCAACACATCAAGTCATTTAATACTTAGTCAATACAAGAGGTTCGCTGCCTTAGAGAGGAGACGTAGCCAACTTGCTAAAAACTACTTTTGACATTATGGAACCATGGCAATAAAGGTCGATGTTAGACATCAAGATGGAAGTCAACTTTGAAACATTCACAGCACTATGATGAATCATATATCACCAACTAAGAAACACATATGAGAAAGACATGGTAATATGCCTAAATCATTGGCTTTTGACTTAGCTTCATTTGTGAAATGGAGAAAAAGCATGGACTAAGTCCAACATATTTATTTGCCGCAGCGACTTCAGTCTATAAAACAAGTCGATTCAAGCTATGTAAAGATAATCATCAATGACATATTCTTCACTTGGGAATTGCATCAGCTACCAGTTTGGTGTCACTGCTTCATGCAAGTTGAAATGGTCTTTGAAGTTGTCAATATGGAATTGGACCATATGGAAGAATGAGAAGGAAGTGGGGCTATCTTGCTATGCCAAAACTATAGGATTTATGGAGGTTACGTTCTATAAATAGTCGCACTAACTTAGTTGAAACATATCATTTTGCTTATGCTTACCCATTATTGAGTAATCATTATTTGCAACCATTCATAATCATTCACATTTTTGTATTCTTGTGTGACCATTATTTCCATTGAGAGAGGCGTATCATATCAAGAGAATACGTCTTATTCCGTTTATCATATCTAAGTTTACCAATCATTCTCATCTGATTTATAAGTGAGAAAAGAGTGAGATTTTGTGAGGAATAGTTGACTTAAATTTGAGAGTAGTGTGCTATCAACAAGAGAGGGAAAGGGAATTGTGTTGGGAAGCTGAATTGAGATGAATTACTGTTGGAGAAGGCTGCACTGTCATTATTATCTGGGATAAGCGAGAATAGGCATGGGAACTTCTTTTTATTATTTACTTGGAATTGATGTCTCATGGATGAAATTTTCTGCTTGAGCAGAAGTATTTAATATTGTTTTGAAAAAGGGAGTTGAAGCTTTTAGGCTGTTTTTATATTGTTTTATTAAGTACTCCATGATAGGAGAGATTGCTTGACACAAGTATTTAATTATACCAGATATGTCGAAGGCATTGCTTGACATAGGTACTTAATTATGTAACATGTGGTACAACATAGGTATTTAATTATACTAGATATGTTTGAACATGGGATGCCATGTGTTTGTATTTACTCCATAGTAGGAGATGGGTGTTTATCATAAGTATTATATAGTAGGTATGATTGAACATGAAAAACACATATGGTAGACTTAGCTAAGTTATTGATTTAACTAGGAAAGGTTATGTTTACTTCTAGGAGAGAGAATCCAGTATGGGAGGGAGTTCAAGTGCTTACGAGTAGGTTTATTCCAAGTAGATTGTTTTGAAGATAGGATATCTGGAATGACGAACTATCAATTGAAGGATATTCCTAGCTTGTGTACTTGCTAGTTAAGTAGGTACTATAATAGGTTATCCGATGATGGATCATCCATTGAAGGAAATACTCATGCATAGCCAAGATAGCCTTAAGTCAAATCGGCCCCGACAGTGTATGTGATAGATGACTTTACTTGAAGTAATCGAAAGAGAACCTTGTTCAAAGTAGTAATGTACGAACTCCATATAGTTGTACTTTTGAAGAATTACAATCATTACCACCGGATCCAAGATTACATGTTAGTTTGAGATTGTCGATTGCACAAAGTTCTAGTTAGCGTAGGAATACTATGCTCATTGGTCGCTATCGGTTACTCTACAAATCTTCGCTTATGGAAGGGCCATCTATCTAATGATAGATGTGTGGGGGACTGCATTATGATTTTGTGGTCGGTGGAAAAGCACCTATGTGATGCTTCTCCTCCACAACAAACCAATATTTGAAAGGGAAGATACTAGACCATCTTATAGCTATTTTTTCTAAAACTCATTGGAGCTATGTTTATAAAGGTATGCATTCTTGTTACATGTACTTGTGAAGTTATTGTAATGAAAGTGGAATCTTTATTATAATATGATATGGCATCTTGTTCATATATTTTCAATAAAAGAAAGAAAAATTTTATTGGTAATGACTTGTTAGTTAATTTACTTGGTATGGGTGTAAATTTAAAGTTCTATTAAATCAAGAGTTGGTACATTACACTACATTATTTTTTTTTCCTTTTACTTTGTATACCTATCTCCTATCTTTTATGCATCTTTTTTTCTAACCGTGGTGGCATCACCTTTCTGCATAACCAACTATGTTCATGAGTTATGGCCTCATCTTTCTATTTCATCTATGCCTTCTCCATCATTTCCTCTTCATGTCATTTTATCATTTCATTTTTAAAACTTGAAAAATAATCTTTTACCTATACAACCCCCCAACTGTCTCTCTAAACTTCCAATCTTTACTTTGCTTCCATTTTATATTGCATTTTAATTTCAACATGTTCTCCTGCATGGTGGCTTCATATTTTTTATTAATGCATCCGTGGTGTAGATTGTATTGGGTCCTGCTTCCGCCTTCCATAAAAGTAATCTACTCTACTAACTTCCCATTTGGGTTTTCTCACCACAAATTCGGCCTTCTCTCCTTTGTCTATTTATTTTCTTATTCTTGCAAATTTGTGTCTTTTCCTATTCTTGCAGAGATGTGTAGCCCTTACTTTGTCTTAGAAAAATTTTCTTTTCCTCACTCTGGCTGTGATTCATTATGTCATTCACTTTTGCATTGACTATGATTTCATTTTCATTCTTCATACTTTTGTTTGTTCTCCATTGCAAAATCAAGTGTCATTGTTTATTTTATTGCAAAGAACAGGCTAAACTAGAAATATGATTTAAATAAGACATTTCGTCAATTGAAAATGACAACAATGTCAATTCACTTTGCCTCCCAAACCACAAACTCAAATAAAATCGCACTCCAAAACCAAAACAAAACAACACATCGAATTGAAACAAATTTTGTTTCAATGCAGATCACCATATACTTGAGATGCTCCTACATCAGACACGTCGAGTAAGAAGTTGTGAGCATGCACTCACAAAATGGAGTTGGGAAGTAGAACTACCCTTCCAGATTGTAAACAACTTGCAGCAAACTTCAATAATGAATTATGTTCATCAAAAGAATTCTTCCTTCCCCTCTTCTAGCATCTAGCCGACACAACCTCCATCCTCCTCCAACAACTCTACTCTGCACTCCTCTTTCTCAACATGGAATCTTGTAAAATACCTCCTTAGTTTTTTCCCCAAATAAAGCACAACTTGCACCAGTTAGCGTTGGCCCAAATGTAATGATAAGCAAACTGGAAGCAACCCTTCACTTTCTGATCACCCAAATTTTGGAGTGGGCAACATGAGAGCATACAATGTAAGGGGATCTGAATATACTATCAATGTTGGAAGTAACAAATAAGCTATTGGAAGCTATCCAATAGAGAGTAAATACTTGGTAGCAAAGCCAACCACTTCCACTTTTCAATGGGCTACAAAAAAGTAAATTACTTGGCGGCATAGCCAACCACTTCCACTTTTTAGCGGGCAACAAGAAAGTAAAGCAAACTCAACCACTTATTCAGCAATGTAATACAAAATAACTAAAGGTAGAAAGCTGATTGATACTACCATATAAGCATTACAATATGATGTCCAGTACATGAAACAAGAGCATTACAAGTCAAAATGATTGACTAGCAATATAATAAGCAATCCCTACAACATATAAATGATTACGCAACATAAAACATTGAGAACATGAGCATATCAGGTCTGCTTATTCTATAGCAGCACTCTCATATGAAAGGACAGCAAACTAGAAACCACAATCAGTCCTTATGAACTCATCATAACTCCCTCAAATCAACTTGGAATGAACCCAAACTACTTGCAAATGAAAGAGCATACCTAGGGGACCAAGTCCAAGTATCAAGCCTCCATCTTCAAGCCCTGAAATCATTGGCATGCAACCCAAGGCACCTTTAGCAAGCTGTACAACCTCCCAGGAAGGGCGACCATCTAGGAAAAAACAAACACTCCACCAAATAATATGAAACTCCAGGCAAAGTGGCACTCAAGTGTGAGGAAAATAATGAGCCAATGCCCACAAAATAATACCAACTCTTCAAGACAGCATGAGCATAAACGTACATCAACCCTTCACAAACCAGCAACTTGAAAACTAATAAAAACACTCCAAAATGATCTCCAAGAAGCAAACTAACACACACCCACACCAAAATGAGATAGAACACATCAAAACCAACAAGAATAGAAAGCATTAAAGAAGCCATCACCAATGAACATACTACTGCAACCTCTGAGTGAAGTTGCACCCACTGTTCAGCTAGGAGTTGTCTCTCAAACTCGAACTCAAGTAAGCTTGGAGGGGTATCATCCTCAAAGCCCAAGAGTCTGAAACAAATTCAGCAACACTTCATTATAATAAAATTGTTGAGTTGTCGGTTCTAGTTTGGGTTCGGGTTTGGGTTCAGGTTTGGGTTCGTCAGTCCAGCTCAAAAAAAATTTGGGTTTTGGGTTCGTTAGAACAAAAAACATGTAATATATATATATATACACATTCTTTAAAATCAAGAATTTTAGGTAATATATATTTTAATATAAAAATTATTAATATTTATAAATTATGAAAGTTAATAATATTATTATTAATTTAAAAAAATAATATACATAATTATCAATTTTTATTATTAAGAATAATTATTAATAATTTATTTAATTTATCTATTCTTTAACAGATATTAAGAATTTATTTAATTTATTTGGCCATAAACTCCTTTTTTAATATTAATAATTTATTTAATTTAATTTAATTATTTAAATAATTATCGATTTTTATTATTAAGAAGCTGTTGGCATTTAAATTAGCACCTATAGAGTGCTGATTGTAAACGTTCAGCTATTACAAATGTTCTGCAACACTTCTTTGTTATTTAAAGAGGAGAAGTCCCTCTCAGCTGAATGCAATGCATAAGGAAGCGAATGGTAAACTAAGGTTCCTATCTTTTTGTACTCAGCGGTAGGACACAAGGGTGCACAAACACAATGCGCCACAGCTAAGCTTTTTCTCTGGTTTTTGCAGATCTTAACTACGACTGTTCTAGCTTTTAATCTATCCAATATCCTCAAGGTAAACAGAGCATGAGGGTATAGGAGCGGGAATGGATTGGTTGGATCACTTGAATCCGTCGTCTCCTTAGAATATGGCCGAGGCTCTGAACTCTCGGATATATGTCGGGATAAGGTTAAATATGAGCAAACGCTCTTCACGGTAAGTTGGATCTGAGACCTACCAAGGAGGAGGAACCCCTATTTGAGGTATGGGATAGGAAACGACTTACAAGAAACAACAAATTTATGATGTCTTGGCCAACAAACTTGCAAAGGAGGAACCCTTATCCGAAGTATAGGTTGAAGGACAATCCATTAGACAACAACAAACAACAACCGTTAATAATAGATATCCAAGGAGGAGGAACCCCTATCCGAGGAGGGAAATAAAACAACAAGCTATTGAACACAAAACGTAGAAAGAACTCATATAGGTAGATCAAAACGCAAGTGCCTTTTGATATTCTTCTTCAAGCTTCATCAACGAATTACAAAGATTGGGACAGCAAAGGCACAAAATCATGCACAATTACGATCAACCAATGAACTCTCATCCAAGAGTGAACAAATATTCACTTTCAAAGCTGTTGGCAACAATGGCATAGCAATTTTGCATAGCAAGTAAAGGTTAAACAAACAATGAGCCCAAGGCTCTTATTTATAGAACTCAAATCAGTGGGCAACCCCAAAATCTCCTTGAGTTAACAATGAGTTCTTGCCAATCAATTAGCAAGATTTATTCCTAAAAAAGGGGGAACAAGCAATTAACTGGAAAACTACTTTAGTTAACTGAAACTAAACAAAGAGTCAACTGGAAAATACTTCAGTTGACTGAAAGTAAACAAAGAGACAACTGGAAACTACTTCAATTGACTGAAAGTAAACTAAAGGTGGACTTTAATATACATTAAGTGTCTCTAAGATAGACATCCATGATTTATGGGATAATTCATCCATGATTAGTGGAATCAAAACAAACATCCACAATCAATGGAAGTTAAAACAAACCACCTCATAAATAGAGATAGACATGCATGATTCAAGGGACAATTGGTTAACTTGGAATGAGACATCAAGTTAACTAACTGTTAATCATAAATGTCTTCCTAGAGACTAGGATGTCCCAGCTTAGGTGTCTTTTCACACCTCACTACCTCCGGTCAATAGCTCCTCGATCCATGTGTTGACTTCTTCTACTTCCAGATAGTCAATGCTTTGATGACGTGGCATCTCTTCTTCTCAAGAAGCTGCTGCTTGTATGTAAAAATCAACCAAATTTTTTCGATTTTGAATTACAATCAGCAATGCAACACACCCTTAGGGTTAGATAAATCAAACCACAGTTACAATATAACTCTTTGCCAAGAATGCGCACTCAATCTCAACAGAGAGAGGCTGTCATATGGCAAGAGGATCGTCAGTACAAAAAATCAGAACTGCAACTGAAAGTAACTCAACACCAAGTATGTGCTACCCAAACCAGAATGGAATGAGGCGACCATATGGTGGAGATTGAAAGAAATACAAATGCAACTTCAAATAAACTCAACACCCAGAATGTGCTTTCAAACCCGGAGTGGGAATGGAGCTACCATAGGGCAGAGATGTACGATATTACAATGCAAATCAAAGTAAGTAGGCGGCAAGCCAGCCTCTTCCACTTATTCAGTGGGCAATTACAAACATGATAAGCAAGGTTGAGAGAAATGCTGACAGTACTACTGTTCAGCTTACAATAATATAGAGAATGCCTGCAAGAACAAGGATTAGAAGCTCTTCAATTGCTGCAATAGAAAATGTGACCTCCACCAAGCTTAGTAAGACTTCCTAACACCAAACCTTCACCAAAAATGCACTTTCCAAAATCTGATATGACAGAACAGCAACTTGAAATGCATAACCAGCAACCCTAAAATCCACTAAAATGCTCACAACTCACTCAAAACTGACCCAAATGACTTCAAATCTGATGCAATAGACCCTCAAAATGATGGCGCCTAGTTTAGTAATGAGAAAGGACAGCTAAAAGTGGCTATTAATTAATGGCACGGATCCCAAAGCACTCCAGAAAGTAGGGCTTTCAAGAAATGACGAATTTGCTTTATAAAATCAGAAACTTCGTATTAAAATCTGCAAATATTCATGAAGGGTCTCTTCCAATAGAGAAAACCAATGAGACAATACCCAGAACAACTCTTTTTGTATTTTTTGATTTATGAGTGAAAATATAGATTCAGCCCTGTTATCAGTAACTACAGAAAATGACATAAAATGCAATAAACTGAACTACATAAGTAAACCCAAACTACAAATGCAAACCTCACTACAAAAAGTCACTCAAAACAAGCAAACCTCTCTACTAGGTGCTATCTCTCAAGCACGAAGTCGAGCCCAAGCTAGGAGGCATTCATTCCTCGAAGCAATCCAGCAACCATTTCGGCAGCATAACAATACTCAAAATATTAGATACTGAAAATGAAGATCAAGACCTCCTTTTATAAACTTGTGATGACTTTTCCAGAAGCTTCTAGAAACCCTAACTTTCAAATTTGACTGTCTTCTTTTCCCTCCAATTTGGGTGCCCCCTTTCTCAAGGTTTAATTTAACTTTATTTTAAAATCTTTTCCTTCATAAAAGGCGTCCTTTTCTCCAAGTAATATTTTTTGACTTTAGAAATATAAAATATTTCCTTCATGAGACAATACCCCTCAAGGTCCCCTTCTTTAAAACAACTTAAAGTCATAATACTAGGACAAGGGGTTATTTTATAAAATAAAACATTATTGTCATTAAAATACTTATTCCTCCAAAATGAACCCCTTATGCCAAAATTCAGAATTACCCAATGAACTGCCAGAAGAGGAAAGTTGACCGAGCTGGTGCTGACTGGACCACTGCCAAAAATAGGATTTACTAAAAATAGTAAATTCGGAAAGTTGCTTGGAATGTAATGCATGAGCCACCATTGCGAAGCTCTTCGAAAACCCAGAAGGAATCCAGAATCCGAACACCCAAACTCCAACAAACAAAACCCTGAATCTTCAAGAGAACTCACCAAGCAGCCGGAAACCCTAATTTTGTCTCTGATTAGCCAACAGCACACCAAGAAAAGGCCATCAATCACTGAAAGGAGCAATGCTAAAAATGGGGACATTATATTGTAATGTGCCGACACTCTGCTGCGATGACTTCACCGTGCTTGTAGGTCTGATTTGTGTTTGTTTTTGGTATTTGTTTGTTGTGTTTTGTGTTTTTGAGTTTTGTGCCAATGATACTAATGATTTTAACAAGTACATGCATACAAAGGAACTCAAAATAAACTAAGCTACTGAGATACATCAAATATAATACTCCATTTCGAAGCTAAATATGAGTTCTCAATTACATTAGAGAGTACATAAAATAGATGACTTACATAGAACTCAAACTAGATACATCATATGCAATAATTTAACTTATGTTATTGAATATTTTGTAAACTTAGGAGGTTTGACAAAATGGTGATTTCAACACAGTGTGTGAGTTAAACTCTCCTATTTAAGGGAAGGCTCCCCCTATCTAATTAACTAAAAACAAATATGGGTGGAACGATAATCTCTCCTCTTGTTTCAGGAAAGATTAAACTCTTTTCTCTTCACAGAAAAAGTAATATGGACTTTTAAATAAACTTTAACAGCAGCTTGCAATAAATTCAGTAGAAAGGAAATGAAGTTTCCTGAAAGCTCAAAGACTTCCATCACTTCCTTCTGGATGGGAAAACCACCTCAAGCGCAAAGTCTTGAAAATCTGCAATCCTATCAACCCTTTTGAAAGATAATTCTAATGATAATATACAACATAAAATAGCACAAAGTCTGCAAGTATGATGTACCTATTAACTACTATGAATGTGAATCGTTACGAGCACAAAGACTTGCAATTCTTCTTAGTTTAACCCAAATTATAAATCAACTTCAACATTCACAACACAAAGTCTGAAAATATTTCAATTGAAGCTCTTTCTAGCAATCTTCTACAATCTCCAAATATCACAAAGTAATGCTCCAAAATGACATAAGAACACAATGGATGCAAAGTAGGACTTGAACACAAAGTCTAAAATTTCCAACTCTTTGATATTATTTGAAAAATAACAACTTATAACTATAAAGCTCAAAATCTTTATGAGTACAAAATTCTGTAGAATTTTCTTGCTTTCCAAAAAGATATCAATTAAAGGAATTTTCAAGTATTTATAGGAGAGAGATAAGAGAAAAGGGTGGAGGGATCCTCAACTAACTTGAGAAATTCTTCAACCACTTAACCACTATAATTGATCTATTCTAAATTACATTTTAAATTGTTTTGACTTGTAATTTGATTACATGTAATGTCAATTACAAAATTGCAAGTGAAAGAAACACTTACATTACAAAATTTGTTTTACATGTAGTTTGTTGAAACAGAAACATAAAACATTTTATTCTATTTCATTCTTATTTAAAGACTAAATTCATTGAGCACTCTTCAAATCCAACTAAATCAGACCTTAATGTGCTCTTGGTAATCACAACAAATTTCTTAAGATTACATCAAATATCTTATCGTTGCTCTATGTTCTTCATAAACGCTTGCATTTTATCAAGGATCATTCGATGGTTGACAAACTTGTGAATTGAATCCATGGTAAACTGTTCATTTCAGTTTGATGTAGTCAGTTTGTTGCCAATTCCGTAGTGATCACATTAGTTACAAGTAATTCTCCTTCATGATTCAAAATTGTGCAAGGGATTTTCTCAAAGCTTGAAAGGATGTCTTGCTGAACTTCACTACTCATTTCTAGTGTAGCTTCGATATCTTTGATGAGATCTTGAATAGCTAATGACTTATTTGTCATGAGTTCCTCAAATTCTATGAATTTTTCTCTGTTTGGTATGATTGAATTGTTGCATAGCATTTCTAGTTTGACTTGATCCATCTCATGCCAAATTTTCAAATCTTTTTCAAGTGAATCCAAACTTTGTTTGAAAGCTTCCAAAGTCTGATTCATTTTTATTCTTGCTTTCTTGATATTATTCAGAATTTGCAATGTCTTTTCAATTACTGGTATGCTTTGATAAATCAGCTATGCCGCCCAAGAATCAACTGCTTTGGCTTTTTGCACAATTTTCTCCAATTGCTTAACTAATTCTTCGGAAGTAAAAGAAGTTAAGGGATTAACTTGCTCTGAAGAGTTGGAAATCTTCTGAATTACCAAGATGAGCTGTGAATTCTCTTCTTTCAGTTTTTCTTTCTTAGCCAAAAGTTCATTGTAGCTATGTGTTAAGACAGTTACTGAATTTTGAGCGTCTTGCATCATACCAGCATGTGTTTGCTTGCCTAAATCCACCCTGGTGAATTTGTAGTCTGATACTTGCATCTCTTCTGGTGACTTGTCTGCAAGGGGCTCAGCTATTTCTGCGTACTTCATTCTACTACTATCCACAACTACCTGTGAGACTGTTTTAGCCTTCTTTGTAGCTTTTGGCTTTGATCTCTTTAACTGCTAGAAATCAAATACACCTGGAGAGATTGCCTGTTTCTTCCTCTTTAGAGTGACTAAACTCAACCATGGAGGAAGATCCAATGTATCTGCATTTGAAACATCAACCGTGGTTTGTACAGAAACAGATTCATTTTGAGCCACAGTTGTTACTCTTGGAGATGTTTCAGTTTGAATTGCGACAAAAGCTTGCTTGGATGACGTATTATGATCAACATTAGCCATGAAGCAGTCAAAACTTGCAGCTGATGTATCTATTTCAGGAAGTGTCATTTGTGATGTCATTGGATACATCGGATAGCATCAAAAACATTCTCCAAATTATCATGCATATTCTCTATAGAGGCAGTCACTATTGATGAAGTTGATGTATGAAGAGCAACTTCAATAGGAGGAACGAAAACCGTTGAAAATGAATCAATATCACTATCAAATTGAGACATAGGAGAGAATATTGATACTAGTGCAGCATCAATATGTAGAGACATCATACTCAGAGCAGTAGGAGACTGAAGAACTTCTCCTTCTTACTGATCGATGATTTGGATCTGCGTCTCTTTATCTTCCTTCCCTTGTAATGTTGATTTCTCCAAGGGTTTTTCTATAGCACGGCTGACTTTTAGCTTAATCCTTGTTCCTGAAGAAGAAGCACCTTCTTTGGATTTATCTTTGACTTTTGATTTCAATCCAATAGGTCCAGCTGAATCACCATCATCATTAACCCTGATTTTAATAGTTTTCACGCCTATACTCTTAAGCCAAGAGTTAGTATTCGCCAAGACTGACTGAAATTTGTTGAAAATAGAAATTGATTCTTTATTAGACCATTGTATTGCTGGAATAGAAGCATCAGCAACCCTTTGTTCTTCATATTTTGGATCCAAAATTTGCCCATCATCAATTACCCCTTCTGGGATTAAGGTCAGATTAAGATCTATAATTTGCTCAACTGTGAGTCTGCAATAGTCCATTTTGTAGATGTCCTTCTCTGTTCGGAGATCTGCCCAAATGTCTTCAAGACGATGCACATGTGTGAAGGCTCTCTTTATCTTGTCCTTCATTCCTCTCAGAATCAAAAATCTGCTCTAGCCTGAATCTTAACTTGATCTCCTCGAATCTCGCCTCCCATAGCTTGCCTTTGAGGTGCTTGTCAAGGAGCATTCCAATCAGAATGGTTTGCGACGAGATACCTACCCAATTTTATGTTGCACAATTTTTCGCGGCATGCAATCAATATCAATCACGGTAAGCTCCACTCTAATGGATTTATCAGCTTGGATTTAGAAGCATGTATAATCGACCAAAACAGCCAACCCTCATGGGCAAAAGTAGGAACCAAAGGAAAGACAACCATTCATTGACTTTCTTCCAAGCGCATTAGACACTCGTTGTTCCTCGCAAGGTCTTGTCAAATAGACACATGAAGTGACCAAAGAATGCGTCTTGGACTCTTCTGTAATGAACCCTGCTTGGTCTCAAGGGCAGCTGATCATAGTACTCCCAAACTGGGACTAGTGATCTATCTCCTACAGTAGAAAGGCCTGGAAATTGCCTCAATGAAGCAGCTATATAAACCAGATAAGAATTCATATAAAATGTGAGTGTGGTAGGAACTTGTGCAAGCTGCTCACATAAGCTATCACTGATTATTTCACCCCAAAAGATTGGGTTTTGTGCCTTCCTAATCACTACAATGAATTTGTACATCCAATTCTCAAAGACATTAGAGAATTTCAACCCCATTATCCTGCTTAAGAGTGTGATTATATCATTGACTTCTTCTTTGAATTTAGATCGATACAGCTTGGGCCACCGAGACACACAAGTCCGACACTTCAAAAGCCATTTGGTATTAATGTGCTGTATACAATCTTCTTTCTTCTGTTCATAATGGTCTAGAGCACTCTTTACTGAAATATCTGAATACACTGGCAAGTCTGGAACTCTGAAAATCCTGTGAATGGTTTCTGGATCAAGCTTAATGACCACATTGCCATCACCATCTTTAATGGTTCTGGATTCTTTGTCAAAATGAGCAGTTCATGCAAGGACGAATTCTGGGTCTAGGGCAACAACAGGAAAAGAAGAAACCAAATGGATGTGACTTCATAACAGCAACTGCATATGATGAGAAGTTGATTTCTCAGTTCTCTTCAGAAACTCGGACATATCAACATGCCCAATCTTCATGTCTCTGATTTCTTCAATGTTCGAGACAACATGAGAAGGAGGAATCTCATTCTGGTATTTGTTGTATTTGTACTTCATCTTTTTGTTCAGTGGAGAAGCAAGTTCCTCCGTCATCGAACAAGAATCTGCAAGGCTGCAATGAAAGTTCCATAAGGTTCAGACATCATCAACGTTTACAGGCGTAGACATGGTGAAGGCTCAAACTCAGAATGGTGTTTTGGCTATATGAGGGCAGAAAATAAGCATTATAACTCATTTCGGGTTTTTGGAGGTTCATTGCAAGTGAAAGAGCATTTCGGGATTTTGGAAAGCTTTTGCAAGTTACTTTTCATAACTTTTTAACTTGCATTCTATATTGAAATTTGTAATGGATGAACAAAAACCCAATTTGCTTCAAAAAGTATCATTTTTTATTTCCCTTTTCATCTTTTCAAGAGAATGGAAATAGGATTATGGGAAAGGTTATGAACAGAAATAAAATGAGATGAAGGCCTACTTGAATGAAATGAAGGCAAATAAAATTTGAAAAACAGAAAACTGTTTATGCTCCTTACCTGAAAACAAGGAAATGGATGCAAAATAAATAAAGGATAAACGCCAGCCAAGATAGTGAAAAATGTACCAAAGTCGTGAAGGTTATGAAAGTTCCAAAACAAAACACGCTTTTTGTGTAAGAAGGGTTTCAAATAAATGAAATGCAAAAGAACGCGGTTTTTGAAATGGGAGAAAAGGAAAACGCGTTTATATGAAATGAAAGGTTATAGACAATGAAAGGTGTATAGAAAATATGTTTTCAGCTGGAAGGAAGATGAAGACGTATTTTCGAATGGAGGTGAATAGGAATAAAACAAGCCAGTGAAGGCGTGTTTCAATGAATGGCATTACGCTTTTCGTAAAATAAATAAAAACGCTTTTGCACAAGCAGCAACAATAGCTACTGCATAATGACGCCTGAGTTACATGATAAACATAAAAGAAGCAAGAAAGAAAAAGCTTAACATACCAGAATAAAAGATGCGTATTAAAAGATGAAGAAGAACCCTAGGCTTAACAAGTAAACCCAGCAAATGAAAGACTTAATTAATTACAGCTGAAAGTTCAATTTGAAACCCCGGATCTATAAAATCTGCAATGAATGAGAAGAGAGGCGAATCTAGAACTCAAACTGCTTCAATCATGAATGGCGTCCGGTTCTTGAGAGCTTATTGCAAGTAAAAATGTCACTCAAAAAGAGAGGTCGGACTTTTACATGCATTTTGCAAGTCATTCAAAATGAAATCGGACTTTTTAAAACACTTTGCAAGTAGTTTAAGTAAACGGGTTCTTTACTCAATTGTGTAGTTTAAAAGAAAGTGAACTTTGTTGAAACTGTAAGAAAATATGAAAATAAAAAGGCCTGAATTTTTTGGGTATTTGGGTAAGTAAGTTTATAAATCGGAATTTTTAAATGCCATTGCAAGTAACTTAAATGAAAAAGTAACTTGCAAAGGACTTTAAAAGTTCCTATACCCAAAAGTTCCTAAAAAGGCTTTAAAAGAAAATAAAAACAAAATGGCTTGCAATAGACACAAAAAGTTCCTATTATTAACTTGCAGTGAAACTCAAAACTCCTACTTGCAGTGATGTCAGAAAAACCCAAATTTGACCAAAAACAAACTAAAAATGACTAAGAATTTCATGAAAAGTCAGACAAGAATAAAATAAAAATGGTGACCCAAAGGATTATAGACTTAAAATTGAGATTTGCTAATCTTTGCACCTCATAATACGTGCCTTAGAAGAGAAAATCTTTAAATCTTATCAGAAAATTTTGATTGGTTATCCCAATTTTTAACAATTCAAAAATTTGGGATAACAACTTACAGCCAAATAGCACTGTGAATAGTGCTTTGCTACAGTACCCTCCCTCAATAAATTGCTCACACAACATGCAATACAAGTTTCTCCCACCAAAAAACAAATTGAAAGGATTTCTAGAACAAGGGCGCCCCCTTTTGAAGTGATTGCAGCTCCTTTAAAGAGGCGTTTCTTTTCTTCTTGCTGCTCCAAACCCTCAAGTATGGCGGCTGGCTATAGGTGTCAAAAAACAGACCCAAATCCTTCAAAAAATGCGAACAACTCCTTCGTAGATGCAAATGGAGTCTATGGCAGCAAAAACCCTTCCAAAAGATGACTCCAATCACTTACAAACAGCAAATTATGGCTCCAACAAAGCATCCAATTCTAATCTACAACTTTAAGGTGGTCTTTCACACCATCAAGAAGCTTGAAAACGAAGAACAAAGCCCCACCAGGCTTACCCACTATTGAAATCAGGAAACCCTAGTTTTCCCTCTTCCACAATCTCCCACTCACAATCTTCAATCAGCAAAATAACTTCATAACATGAGGGGGTCGAACTTCTCCTCTTTCTTTTATAATTTCACATTGAAATCACTATTAATTAAAATGGCACTATTCACTTAAAGTTATGTTCTTTTTTCACTTTAGTAATGAATAGTAACTGAAAAATATAAAGTGACCCCTTTAAATAATAGACACATGGTCCCTAAGCCAAAGAAGGTGAAATAAAAGGTGGAGATCATAATTTTAAGCACAATCATCACGCCAAATGCACAAATTCACCTCGTCACCATACTCCAAATATCAATACAGCAATTTCACGACCAAGTGCCCGTTCAAGTGACCCTCTATCCAGAACTATTAGCCTACGAGGATCAACATAATAGGCTAATCCACCATCTTTGATGCTCGCGAAAGAATGGGGAAATTACAGTCCACCTTCCCTGAAATTGCTTGTCCCCAAGCAATCCTTATTGCAAAGAAACTTCACTCCTCAGAAGGCCCAAAAGAAGAACTATGAAACGTCCCATGCATTGCTAACTAACTCCTAACACACCATCATAAACACAACTGCGCAAAATATCCCTGGATCCCAAACCTAGGATGGCAGTCCGCCATGTCTGATAACCTCTGACCTCATCTGCGCAAATCTGATCACAACTTCACCATGCTGAAAATGGTGAAGCAACCTGTCAAAACCCATCCAAACTGCAGTGATAGACCCGTCACCACCCGGATCCTAATGCTAACCCGAACTCCCATTCATCTGTCATGAAGAGACAAAAATATCTAGAAACTTCTACAGTACAATATCTCTCTACAATCTCTCCAAAACACCCATGGAAGTGATAACTAATCAAACCATCATGTCCGCTGACACCGTAATCACCCTGTAACCATGTATCCGTATGAAATCCCTGTGACATTAAAGTAGCAAGCCCTGTCGAATACATATCAGCATGATGGATAACTGACTCTTGTCTCTGCAAGTAAACCCTTGCAAACAACCGAGTCGGGTCCTTGCAGTCTCTAGTCCCATCTTTTGAAGATGGTGACTCTGGACACAGTAATGAGTTAGTCCCCTTGACTGCACCAAGAGAATCACCCTGCGCACAAGAATTGTGCATCGAATACAAATCATGTACAAGTGGATCAAAGACAAAACTGTAAGCATTCCTCATTGTGTACACACTATTAAACTCCTTCGTGATCCCTGTTTGGAATCCCGATGCACTAGGATGATCCCAAACACTATGATTTTCGCTCAACCCTAAACTAGTATCAGGAGTGTGATCAGCTTCCAGCTTGAAGAGTGGATTATCATAGATCAAACCACCATCAAGCTCAAATAAGGGATTATTCACAAACTGCACAATCCCTTTGTACTGATCCGAATCATCCACTACCAAGTCCCTGGAACAATACATTGAATCATACTCCTGAATTGGCTCATCAATCTGCCAATCATAACCAGCTGTATGGGATGAAATGACGGATTTGCTCCCAAGAGAGGGAAACAAATCGACATAAGAACCAATCTCCCAACTAGGTGTTGCTCTGCATATCTCCTGTGAAGTGGATAGAGTAGTGTTATGAGTTGACACATAACTCTCTGGTGAGTCAACTACCATGTTACAAGAGCTATCGATAATCTGTTCTACAACACCTGTCATGGGACTAAACTCAGGGGAACCAGGTGCAACACATGGTTCTCCGCAACTCTCAACCAAGGCTCTCATCCCATCTATATCAACTGCACCTGAAACCGTGATGGATATAGTAACTACACCCCCAACCTGTTCACAACCACAATCCGTGGACATATGTTCTTCACCAACTGCTGCCATGAAAACCTGAACTATATCGGAAGATGGTGACACAAAGGAATTTATTCTTTATTGTTACGTGTCAGAACACACTCTCTTTGCCATACTGACACAAAAGATGAACGAAGAAACCGAATCGCCAATTGCTTTCATGAGCAGTAGCAGCAACTATATTTTAAAAAGGCAACAATTATTTTATAATTAAAAGGGGGTCCAATATTAAAAAGTGTCTCTAGAAAAGAGGTTCTATGTACTGTTATTTTAAACACTTCCAAAATAAGGTGGGAAAGTGATTTTAAAATTAAAAAGAGGGCTGTAAAAGGAGAGGCTAGGCACAAAAGAAAGGATCCAATCTTTATGAAATCAAACCTTTTAATCTAGATCAAATGCATGTTCATCTTCTTGCCTTAGGACAAAAACCTCTAGGTGTTTGGATTATTATTACAAAAATAATTCGAAGATAATAGATATAGTATCTAAAATATTCTATTTTCAAGTTCTAAACTGCCGTACCAGATTAATAGAGCGTGGTATCCTCAGCAGTGAGTATGCTGTATTTGTAGAATCATTCTTATAAGTTCCATTGTACCAGATGGTCACATTGAAGTTCTTTGCATTTGAGTTCATAAAATCATAAGCTGTCCACAAGTAGAAAAGTTCAAAATGAATACTATTATGAGACATTAGAGCAAGGAAATCCAATTGAGATTCTATGTGATGCTGGTAGAATTGACATACCTGCAACAATCTCATTGATTTTTCTGGCAGAATTTCCTTGACGATAACCTTGAAAAAGTTCTTTGTTTACAATTGATGAGTTATCACGCCATATAACCGAACTTTCCACACACTCCACCTCTGCATTGCAACAAAAACATTAGATATAATTGAATTGACATATCTATAAATCTACAAAGGAGAGGACAAGTGCTTACCAAAGGGTAATGTAATTCCTCCTAGCTGAAAGGAGCCTAAAAAATCCAAATTTCCTTGACATGATGGTTGAACAACGTACATAGGGGAATCAGTCAGAAAAGCAGGCTCTATGTAATTTGATGTGTCAGGTTTGCTGTCAGTTCCCTGTAATAACCAGTCATTCCCAAATTTCATGAATTCTTAACACTTTGAAGTTTAAAATATTCTTTAAAAGCAAACCTTACAGGTATTCAATTACACAATAGAAGAGCCAAAAAAAAAAAAAATACACAATAGAAGAGAAACTCACAGGAATCACAACTGAGAATGTTTTCAGAAGGTCTGAAAAGTTTGTAGGAAGCGCTCCTGTCACTAGTTCCCCTGTCAAGGCTGCAAGTACAGTTCACTGTGTAAATGATAGTTGTAAACAAGAAAAAAAATGAAAATGATCAAGGATATCTGTCAATGGTTTGACACTAACAGTCATGCATAGCCAAGTAGACATACATTATTTGCACCCACACAATAGAAAGTTATACCAACGAAAGTTAGACATACATTTATTATTAATTTGCCTTTTACTCTAGTTTTCTTGATCCTTCTGTAAAAACTGAAATGTCCTTCTTCATGAGCCTCAAAAGAGAGCAGATGCCATTCACTCTGTTTTCTATATAGACGAAAAAAATATCCTAACAAGAAGTATAAAGATGAAAAGAGCAAAGAAAACATATATTCAACGTTCTTAATGTAAAGAAATAAAATCAAACTGTGAAGAAGACATACTTTCTGCCATAGATTTATTATTCCCTGTGTAAAGGAAAGTCACAGGGCAAGAGTTATCTTTCAAACAAGAACTGTCTGGAAGATCTGTAAATTCAATAGAATCAGATTTGATGGCTCGATACTGAAGACTTGGCACTTGCAAAAATGCAGGCCACTCTGGAGGGCTTGGTATTGCACAAGCACCAACTTGATCTGAATCTGAATACTGTATACCACAGACCTCTGTTGTACGACCAATGCCATTTGTTTGTACACTTTTGCAACCACATCGATACTTGGAGGAATTCAGTTCATGGTTTACCAGCGCTTGTATGATGAACAGCAACACACATAGCAGAAGTGGTAAGATGACAAGACACAAATTTGTTTTCAAATTGCGTTTCTGCAAGACCAAGCATTATATGAATATGTCTTCTTGCATAAAATGTCAACTGAATTTTCTTTAAAAGACCAATGTTAATGAATGAACAAGTTAAGAATTTCATGCTCTGATAATGCTAGAACATGAAAACAACATCCCATTATAGAATTAATGCATTCCATTCCTTCAAAAAAGAGAACCAAATTAGAAATAACGGAAGCTATTTGAGCTTATAAACTCCCTTCACCAGCACATAAACTGAGTTTTTCAATTAGAATACTGTATACTCCAGCATGCAATGTGTAGCAGTTACAATCTTTAATCATTCTATTCAGTGTTGGAGTGAAAGGAATCAGCTGGACAGATATCACCTCTCATTTGTTTAGTACATTGACTATATTTCAACCAATAAGACTTGATAAGAAACAATGTAAAAGCTCTATAGAACATATAGCTTTATAAACCACTTGAAATTGCAGTACCCTGTGCTGAAAACTTTGGAAATGTGTAACGAAAACATGCTAGCAAATACCTGATAATGAGCCCAGAAGTGTGACATGAAACATCAGATCTAATGGGACTTGCCCAGTAGATTTCCAAAAACTCATACCTATCTGAAACACTATGAAAATTTCCGCAAAACTTTAAATTTTGATTTCCTTAACTAGTCTTGGTAAATTTATTCAAGGAAAAGTGAATAGAAAACAAAAACAGGTTGGTTGGTTGACAGTTTCATTTTATATTCAGTGCAGATTTAAAAACGTACAACATAATGAGCCTTACAATCTTTGTCCAAATTGATCTTTGCTTGTTGTCAAGGACTCCACTAGCCGGATAATGTAGTGTTTAAACTTTTGAGATAAGTATAAAAAATACTTAACTACAGAGTCTAGACCTCAGTTGCTTTTACAGATTATTACAATGCCTGGATGTCGATTCTTGCAATGGACTTAGTATACAGTCCAGCACTGTGTAAAGGCTGTGTTAAGGAAATAATTACATCTTCAAAGACTGAAAATGCATTATTTTAATGAAGTTGAATAAAATAAACATCTCATGCTTAATATTTGAGACTTATCTAAACATTTGAATTGTAAAGGCCACAAGTATAAGAATAGATGTAGCTTGAGATGAAAAGCACTGTGTGGGAAACAAATCACAAGGAACCATGCATGGAAACAGAAACAAAATAAGTCCCTGAAAGATCCTGTCTTCTTACCAAAATAATTCTCTAACCTGTAGATCGATAATGTATGAACAATCAACCTTAAGGAAACATACAAAGCCGTTAAACAATATCTAATGGCCCAAGAACAATGAAACTGTAAGATGAACTACACGCTGCTGTATTGGGTATCACAATTATATTCCAATGTAAGTCCACAAATCCTCTCGGAATAATGCTAAGTGTACCTCAATAAACCACCTTGTGGACCCAAGGGGAAATGAAATATCTCCTGAAAACTGGAGGGAGTACAGAATTCATGATCAAATCATGTGTTTGCGGTCAGACCAATAGAAAGTACATTCTTTGAGTGTCCAAACATGTTGGCAGGGAAAGGTTCATTGCCAAGATGATATGGCAGCCCAGCTGGGGAGTAGGACAGGGCAGTAAGTTGTTGCCAAGTATTCCAAAAGTGGTCCTCACAATCTCTTCATCATTAGATGTCCACCACATAATCCAGAGGCTGAAGAGTTATTAGTATAGTGGAAAAGGTTAGTGAGGAGAGGCTAACATAAAGGAGGCTAGGCAGAAATGATAAGTGTTAGAAGTAAGTAGATAAGAGGCTAAGTTCATTTGCTCAATCTTCCTGTATGTGCAGAACCCTAAACATCCAAAACTTATAAATATATATCATGCTTGATGTAAGGAACTACCTATGGGTAATCTAATGAAATCCATACTCCGGTTTATGTTGTACATGTTGTCTCTAAGAGTGAATGGATGAACCTTCTAATAATTTCTTAAAATTTTAATCACAGTAGTTCTACACATACTATCATAACAGTTATAATTACTAATAATCCTTTTTGCATGACACCTTTCTCCATATGCCCAAGCAATGATTGATGGGGATTCAAGAAGCTTCTGCATGTAGTCGCCACAAAATCGAGTCATGGGTAATAAATAAGACTTTAGTTAGTTTAATATTCCATGTACTTGTGTGTACGTACTTGTCATCTTGTCAGATTATTTAGAGGTATCAGGAATTAGTTTCTGATGGAATAATTAATGTAATGAAGGAACGCAATGGTTGGTCCTTCAACCACCGTTGGCGCACTATATGTATTCGGAGTCAAGTAGTCAATTAGTACTATTGCTATGATTATTCATGTTATGATTGTACTAGTATATGTTCGATCAATAAAGACAAGTGTGATGATTATGTGCATTATCTTCTAGTATGTAAGTTATGTAAGTTATTTCAATTTACTCTCGTACTACGTCATGAGTACCTTAGCGAGTAAACATTTGGCATTGTTGCCTAAGCGTACTTAGGGAAATCACCCGACGATTAGATGGTGTCATGATGGGTCAACCGGCGGAGGAGTTGTACAAACAAATGAGGAAAGAGAAGATTTGACACGGGATTTGGCGACCCTATGGGACATATCATTAAGAGATCACGTACAAAGGGAAGCTCTCAGACGAGAGATCCCTCAGGCAATTATTTGGGACAGACTACAAGTGAACAACAAAGTCGATCATCTCCTCAACCGACTGCCAAGACTGTTGGCCCACCATTTCATCATCTTGTAGGACCTTCGGGCAGAGAGCAACCATGAACGCCAAAGGCAACAAATATTGCAGCGATACGAGGAGAGAACCAAGCAAGAAGAGGAAGAACGTGATACTAGTCGAAGACGTACTCCCGGCAACCAATGATCATACAACCAACCTTTAATACCCGTACAACCTAACAAGGATAAGAACTGAGAACCAATCGGGCAAGAAACAAAAGAAGAATAGGTTCAGCGATCACTTAGGTTATAGGAGCAAGAAAACTAACAGCAAAGGCTAAAGCAAATTGATAAAGAAATCAAGAAAGATATAACTAAAATAAATCAATCTATTACAAGAGCACACCAAAACCTTGATGGAATAGACCAATCTCTCATAAGAGCACACCAAAGTCTTGTCGAGGAAAGGGACAAAGGACCCTTCAAGACACCGTACGTGGAAAGATACAAAATTTATGAAAATGAAAATGAAGTGACTGAAGAGCTTGAGAGCAGTATCCAACGCATTCGGGAGTTGTCCATATTGAACAACGACGAAGGGCTGAGGACTAGAAGATCTAAGCCTAAGACCCCAAGGCAAAGGGAGTATCGGAATGAACCCCAGGAGACTTGAGGTGTCGAGGACGCTGACAAAAGACATGGGAGAGACTCATACATGGCCGAGAGTGCAAGTGATGCACCGAAACATAGCGGGAGAACCAGTCCAACCAGGTCCAACACACAAGGAGGGCATCGAGGAAGGATGGTGACTCCACCACTCAAGAGGCAAAAGTTGCCAAAATTTACGAGGAACAGGTCAAAAGATCCTTAGAGGTGACTCTCCTACTATGCCTTAATGGAAACACATATCACACAAGGAGGCTATCCCTAAAGTAAATTTCTTCTTTTGGTCAGTGCTAAACAAACAACTAACTTTAGATAACTTGAGAATTGCAGCATCATGGGTCCTAACTATTGCATCCTTTGCAAGGCAGTTGAAGAAAGTAGGAAGAATCTGTTCATCTACTGTGAGTATGCTAGAGCTGTTTGGGATTATATTTTAAGTGATACCTCTCCCCATGTTGCTGCCCCTGCCTCCTTCCAAGGAGCTATGGATATCCCCTATCTATACAAGGGGTGACAAAGGAATCCCACCAGCCCACTGCTTCTAAACTTCTTGTTACCTGGTAACTTCTCTAAATATTTGGAAGGCCCATAATGCCCTCACTTGTAGGGATCAAGTCACCCTTGCTTTGGGTCACTGCTCACATACTCCAATCCGTTCTAATGGAGATTGCTTCTAACAACAACAAAATCTCTAAAAAAGGAAATCAGATAATGGTTACACTCTTTTCTTTTATGGCACCTCAAAGGAAAATCCAAGTTTGGCTGGTGGAGGATACAGTATTCTTGCCAATAAAAAGCCTTTCTTGAAATACGTGGTCAGCCTTAGCACTCATAAAATAATAATGCCGAAATCCAAGCTCTAAAACTAGGACTTTCTCCAGAAAAGATGAAGGGATTGATCACTTGCAAGTCTTTGGCGATTCTCAACATATTACCAATGCTGTCACCAAAGCTCTATCAAATTGTCAACATAGTCATACCACAACGCGTATATAAATGATCAAACTCTTCCCACGTGAAATTTCAGCACATAAGAAGACAACATAATGTGAAATCAGATCGTACTTTATTGGCATCATTCTCTTCAATTCCTAAGCAATTTGGTATGTGGCGAACTGTGCCGAGATTTTGCTTTCATTTCCCTACTTGCAGTTGTATCCCAGTTGCCATGAAGCTACACAATATTAAGAAGACAAAGGTGTTTACCAAAGATATGTTGTTGATGAAGCAACAAGCTTGAGTCGCTAACAACAGTGCTACTGTAGATGCCATAAGTTGTTGACAAGTGAAAAAGGTGCAGCCACGATGCAACTATGCCTTATTGCTCTTGAAGTAAATTTGCATTGCTGGCAAAGATGTAACTTAATTTTATGATGCTGATGAAGTCAGCTGGAACATTTCAGCATTCCTCTGCCTCTGTATTTTTGACATTCTCTATGCATAAATAAATCATTTCCTTTTATTTAAAAAAAAATGTACTAGTTAAAAATTGGTTATTTTTCTACTGCATATGTGGTTAAAATCAGATCAATTTTAGAAATACAATGACTAAAGAAAAAATATACAGGGCAATGATTTCAACTTAATTTAAAAAATCTGAAGATTTTGTGATAATTATGGTATGGGATAAATTTATAACCATGAACCATTAAGAAAATACTTATTAATTCAAATTCAACAAATATGTCACCTATGTATGAAACCCTATTTGCACTGGTCAAAGAATCCTTTGTTTTGTGATGTGGTGCCTAATTGTTTATATAATATAAGGAGGTCCACAAGTTGCCTTGCAGAAATACTAGTATAAGGGAGTTTGCAAGGATACTAATGAAGAAATGGCATTTACCATTATAATATAATATAATGCATACGGTACGCCACAAAGAGATGAAGCTTCTTTACCTTCATTGTAAAACATAGTTCACAAAGTTCACCAGAAAGAAGTGATCACAGAATAAGAGGAACCCCATGATGCTAATATTTAAACGAGCATGCTTATTTTTGGCTGGTTAGACATATATGGCAAGTTAGAAGGAGCTTTCAGCAAGGTACTTCACGATGCTAATAATTAGAATAAGCATTCACTATAATTGTGGTCTCCTGACTATCTATATTCCTCTATGAAAGCCCAAATCCCAAGAAGATGTCAGTGATTAATGTCAAGTGGTACCTACCTATGATAAGATTGATCATGGCCATGCTCCACCTTCAATGTGTTTGTTTGGTGCAAATTCTGATAACTCTTTAATCCCTCTTTATATGTAAGTAGCTGTATTATATCTTTGTATCTAAAAGTACGTAGTTTTACTACCATTTGTTTGCAAATGCAAGATGCTTTATAGCTGCTTCACAAGCTAATACCTCTAACCCTATTAATAGAATAGAAGAAATGTATATAGTCAAGAGACCATAATTATATAGCATATGTAACTTATCCTACTCTCATACTATTTTTGATATGTCGCTGTTTAATTACAGAAATTTAAATTATTGTCATTCTTACAGTTTACATACCTGAATGTATTATGCAATATCTACTTTCAATTTCCAATCGTGCCACTTAGACTTACCATGGCTGCATGTCATGTCCCATCCTCTAGTCGGCTTAGTCAGGAAGAGGTTAGCGCCTATTACCCGATCCTCAGAGTAATGACAGAGGCAGAGGATCATTTGGGCAATACTGTTTGGTAGCTCCGCCATAGTCAGTTACCGCAATCTATCGAGTGCATTTTCGTGAACTTCTATTTTTAGAAAGTTAGGTCAGCGGAAAGCCGCTATTTTGGGCGTGGCACCGTTCAACCTTTCACCGTAGGCCCACCTGGTCAGCATTGATGATCGCATTTGAGAAATAAGGAGTAATTAATGATTTATTAAATATTTAATAATTTGACTTTATATTAAAGTAACTTTATTGAAATATTTAAATATTTAATTAAATTGGCCAGTTATAAAGTATTAATTTTTGACTTAGTGAATATTTATTATCTAATAACTGATGCCATTTAATTATTTAATATTTTCCTAAGTATCAAAGGTGAATAAATCATTTTTATTTAAATGATTAATTAAAAAGGAGTTGGGTTTACTATCAAAGGAGTATATATTTCCAGTCAAGGCAAAATCGAACCATTCTGATATTATTATTCAATTTTGTCTTTTGCTCTGAGCATTGGAGTTTGCAAACCCTAGGGTTTCTGGCAGACGAACGTTTCTGGAGAACGAAAACTCTTCAGAGATCAGGAAGACTGAGGCTGTGCAATACCAGCTGAAGCTTGCACTTGGTGATTTCACATAGGGATCACAGACTGTGCTTATTCATCCATTTTGGCAGAGATTTACAGAGATCTTCATCAGTTGATAGAGGCGACTTGTTTCAGAGATCATTCTTCAGAGTTCTGGGCACATTTTCCAAGGTGCCGTACACATTAAAGGCTGCTGCTGTACAGGCCGTACCAGCAAGGGCCGTACCTTTTTACCAGAAGAAATCGATCAAGCTTTTGACCTCCAGTCTTTTCCAGAAGGGGCGCCTAGGTTTCTGGGGGATATTCCTCTGTTTCTAAGCCTGGACATTGAGTATTTGGAGCTGGCCGTACTGTTGCACATTTCCCAAGGCGGCTGCAAAGAAGTCAGGTTTTTGTCATAATAAATCTGTATTTCATTCATTTGTTGTTCTTTACCTTTGTAATAGCTCTGGAACTTGAAATAAATGATGCGTCCTTAGTTTCTGAGTATTTCAGAGTCTTTTCATCGCCATTTGAAATTTATATGAATTTATTAGCATTATTTAGCAAAATCATGGCTCGAAAAACTCAAAAAATACAAAACACAACCCAAAAAACCTGGCCATGGTAGGTTTCCTAACTGGGAACCACTGTATTCGACAAAGGGTATCGTGAGCTGTGTTTCTCACTATCCTGTTGGGTGAACAAAAAGAAATTTGAGTTGCTACAATGGAATTCAGTAGATTTGCCGAACAGTTCATAAGGGAATGTGAACATGATGCTTCCATATTCCACGCAGAATATCAGAGTATGTCAGATGAGTTCAAGAATGATGTTTCTTTTGACTGCTACTTGAATTGTGTGTTGATTTGGTATCCTGGAAAAGTGGGTGTGGTCAATTACATTAGAAGAACAATGAAAGAAAAAGCAAAACATTCTATTGATGAAGGGATCGAGAAAGAAGCAGAAGTGCTTGTTTGTGGTTTGCAGCCCACAAATATGGAAGTGGGTGAAGATACTGTCACATCGGAAGCTTCTACCTTGCCAGTTGAGCTTGAGGTGACTATGGACTCATTGCAGAGCGCCCAGTTGGCCCTTCAGGAGTCACAGTCACGATTGGACGTGCTTACTGTGGAGTTGAGTTTGACACAATCTCCACCAGCTGCAGATACAGTACAGTTACATATAGTGGCAGCCAGTGAATATCATATATCCACGGGTTGTAGAGAGGATGTGGTAACATCCATGCCGGATACAGGGGCAGTTGACTCAGTTGGGATGAGTACTTGGATTGAGAGCAGCAGAGGACCACATGTTACATCAGGTTCTCTTGTGGTCAGTACGATGACAAATGATACAGGTTCGATAGTTGATGGCTCTTGTGTGGCTATGGTGGATTCTCCTGAGAGTTGTGTGTTAGTACACGACATTACTCCATCATCTTCACAAGGGACTCACAAAGTGTCATCTAGTTGGGAGTATGGCTCTCATGTAGATTTGTTTCCCTCTCTTGAAAGCAAATCTGTTACTTCATCCCATATAGCTGATTTTGGATGCCAGCTTGTTGTATTTCAAAGTCAGAGGGATCAACTGCTTGATTCAAGTGTTGTTAGTGATGAGCCATTGACAGAGGTTGGAGCATTTTACCGTGACTACACAGTGAGGAGTGCTCATCACTTTTCTTTTGATCCACACATAGAGGACTTGATGATGCATCGATGTGGATTGGCTCCAGGATTATACCATCCTTTGTGGGATGGGTATTCACCAAATACAGAAGATGGGATTAGCGGCTGCAAGTGCCCGACTCAGCTATTTGTGGGGGATTACTTGCAGGGACAGTTGTTAGTTATACATCATGCCGATATGTATCCAACAGGGTTTGCTACTTCTATGTCACAAAATTTTCTTATGGGTACATGGTTACAGGATGACTATGGTCTCAGTTGGCATGATGATTTGGTTAGTTATCACATCCATGGGAGTTTACCGGGAGCTGTAGAGAGATATTGTGCTAGAGACGCTCACAGATATTTTTATCTCTATATGGCGAATGGATGTGGGGTTCGGTTGTTTTGGGATCCTGGTGGCGACAGGTTTGGTATAGTGTATTGGATGGGTCCCATTGGTTTGCTTCACCACTTCTGGCACAGTGAAGTTGAGATCAGAGTAGCGCAGAGGAAGTCAGAGGGTATTAGGCATGGCAGACTTCCATTCCGGGTTTGGGATCCAGGGATATCTTGCGCAACTATGTTTATGCTAGTGCTACAGGAGTCAGTTAGGGATGTGTGGGACATTTCACAATTCTTCTTTTGGGCCTTCCGAGGATTGGAGTTTCTTTGCAATGGAGATTGCTTGGGGACAAGCAATTTCAAGGAGGGCGGATTGTAATGTCCCCATTTTGCGAGCATCAGAGTTCGTAAGGATTAGCCTATCATTTGACCCTCGTAGGCTGACAAATGTGATGAGAGGGTCTTCCTTGGCAGTTATCTAGAGTTTCAGGACCTTACTCCTCCAATTGATTCAGGTTTGGGCCTTTGCAGGGACTCACAGAGTGATATTCAGGCACTTACTATTTATAGTAAGTCAGGCCGACAGGGGGTTACTATTTTTGGCAGGGCACCTGGCTCAGTTGGCAATCTCAGTTTCGACCCAGTTTGACAGTTTGATGAGCAAACGGTGAATAAGAGAGCATTTAATAATAATTAAATAATTATTATTATGACTTTATATTATAAAGTCACTTTAAGTGAAAAATTAAAGTTATTAATTATTTAATGGCAAATTATAAAGTATTATTAATACTTTATAATAAGATGACAATTAATATTAAATGAGTATTTTACTTATTTAATTGGACGCCACGACAATTGGAGCCTAAGCTGAAAAGGCGAATTAAATATTAAATGCATTTTGTTGATTTTTTTGAAAAGTATTTAACTCGAGTGGGAAAGATATTTCTTCAAGACAAATTGAACCTATTATTGATGATCATTTGAATTTGTCTTTATTGAGAACTTTGGAGTTTGTGAGAAACAAGGGTTTCTGTGGATTAACAGCCATTGGAGAACGAAAACTCTTCGATGTGCAGCAATCTGAGGTTGTGAGAGATCAGCTGAAGAGTGCTATCAGAGTGGCTTCATTCAGGGGCCATACTTGTGCTTAAATTTGAAGAAATTTATCGAGGGTTTGAAGTTTATTGTTGAAGAACATTTATAGTTGGTTGTGAATCATCCTTCTTTGGCACATGGAGTTACATCATTCTTGTTGGGAGAAATTATCAACAAATTATTCAAGGTTTTAAGAGCAGATTGCAAGTTTTCATCTGCTGCTACAGTACCCGCGTGAATAGTTGATTTGCTACAGTACGCGTGAACAGTGCTTTTTGCTACAGTAGCCGTGAACAGTGAAATCGCTACAGTGACGCTACAGTAATATTCTGATATTTAAGGGTTTGTAGATTATGTTTTTGCTGAAGCTATCATGGCATCATCTATTTTGGGTTATTGTTGTGTAAGGTCATTGCAGATTTCATTCACAGTATGGGTGTGAGGATTCTTTAACCTGTAAGAGCAGAAACGGAATATTTAGAAGGGTTGTGTTTTATCTTGTTGGTGTTGTGTAAGTTGGAAAGGGTGCAGACTTGTCTGTACAGCTACCACCGTTCCTTGTTAGCGACTGTTGATGATAACTGGGCGCCTATTTGGAGAGCTGGGCAAGTATACTAGGTGCTGGTCGCTGCTGCAATCACTGATACACTGCTACAGCCATTGCGATCTCTTGCTTTCAACTTAGAATCAACTTGGAAAGCTAACAACGGGTATTTTATGCATTTCAACGTGAACCTATGTATCTGATATAAACTCAGAAACTGCTATCTTACGTTTCAAAATAGTATTAAGTTCATAGTGCTGCTCAAACTGTATATTTTTGCCATTGTAAGGTGTTGTCATTATTGTAGCATCAATCCTTATTGTTGTTAGTGATTTGAGCATTGAAATCTACTAAAATGCATGAACTAATGTTGTTCATTCATAGAGTTGATAAGAATGGTATTTATCACTGTGCCATGTTATTTGATTAGTTGAAAGGATCCCTAAATATATTGCTGCTGTTATTACCTCTGATCAGAAATATAAGGGTTTCGAATTGTGTCACATTTGGATACCTTTGTTGAGTCCATGTTTGAAACAATGCAATGTGCAAATCATCCATTTTCTGAATTTTACATGTAAGAAAGACAACACCAATCCTTTGAAATATTCAGTTTAGTTTTCA
>VDFB02157259.1:0-14524 GCA_007258455.2 Sequoia sempervirens | reverse complement strand
GAACTATGATAAATCTCCAAGATTACAAAGACATTCACCTTCAACAACAATTAGAAACTCACAAATTTGAAAATACAATTGAAAATGAAGCCCCCCCACAAACAAAACTTCTCTAGGAGACAGGATATCCAAGTTATGAAGTAGAAAGCAAATATGCAAAAAATTGAATATATCACACTTGGGGTTGAATCTGAAAAAGTGTATGAACCAAATGAAAGAGCTCTTAAATACCTTCCAAATGCAACTTGAATCACCAAAATCAGAGAAACAAGCAAAAAGTCATGAGCTTGGAGGTCCAAAGGGGAGATTTGATTTCAGTTGCGAATTTGTACCTGCAACAAATTTGGCAAAATGGTTTGCACCACTGGGAAGTACATGAAACCATCTTTCTGTTGATATCTCGTTTGCAGAATTTCGATATCGTGGCAAAAAGTTAGGCCTGCTTGAGGCACTCGACAAGCGAAACAGGGGCAAAAATTGATCACTAAACCAATGCAAAAGTTAAGCCCTTGGGGACTGGCTCCTGGTTCTTCATGTGAACAGCGATGGTTTTGGTGCAAAAAAGAATAGCATCGCCCTTGGTGGCGGCAGGGCAGCAATAAAGGGCGGTGATGGTGATCGCCTGGTGGTGCACTCTCCTCCCTTAAGCGCTTCCTATGGGGACTTGTTCACCGGTAGAACCAAGGCTTGATGCTAAACTGTGGGCTTGGCGTGTGAGTGGAGTTGATAGCTGACGAGAAGACCATGCTGGTTGGTGAAGAAGACTATGGCGGGTATGTAGAAAAAGGGGTTGGTGATAATGCGACAAGGCCGACGAGGAAAGGCCGCATGGGCTGATAGGGCAGAGTACAAGGCGACCGAATTTGCAAAAAGTTAAAGCCGAAATATTTGTCCACCAATAAAAGTTTAATAACCCCTAAATAAAATACAGTTCGCAGACTTAATCAAACCCACAATAAATAATATTTCCCAAATATTATTGCTCAGAAAATAAAATATCTGCCCAACAAAATTTTATAGCTTGATAAATTAAAAACGCAGAAAATTATTTTCAAATAGTATTTTCTACAAATAAGTGTATCTTGTACTTGGGTGGGCTGTACGACCTACCCAGGTAAATTTTTTTTGCCTCGAAAGCAACTGATGCTGAATATAGGCGTGTTATATATCGATCTTCGTCTCTTGGGCCCTTTGAAGGTGATGGCGAGGTCTGATTGGGGTGAAAGTGCACTAGAAGCTTTGCAACCTCTAGATCTTGCAAATCTTCAAATCCTCATAACTTTGGCGAAAAATGTTAGATTTAGGCGAAAAAAAGTTGATCTTGACTTTCTTAGCTGCCCTGATCTCAAATTTCCTCCAACACGAGCCAAAAGTAACTTGCCATGAAAACCTATGTGTAGAGACAACCTCAAATTTGACATTTTTTTCAAGTTTTTATGATTCCCAAGTTCACCATATGGTGCAAGGGAAGAGCATACTCAACCTTACTAAAAATAACCTAGATCTTTCACTAGCAATAGCTCAACCCTCAGATCTGAGAAGGGTTTTGCAAGGCTTGGCTCTAATACCATGTAAGAGCTAAAGATCAGCTCAACACCCAAGACCACTTGCAAAAACAATGAAAACCTTCTACAAGAAAGTATGCAAGAATATGAGCTTGCTTGATGTTAAGACCTATCAAAATGATGATGAGGTATGAAGCTAACTCACTGCATTCGGCTGAATATTGGCTTTAAATTCAAAATTCGTCGAATTTCAAAAACAAATATGAAATTCATTCAGATTCGAAATAAATTCGTAAGGTCAAATTTTTTTATTAAAAATCTCATAAAGCAATTTTTTTAGGGTTTTTTTTTTTTAAAAAATGGCGTCGATGTTTGAGATCAGCCATCTCTGGTCAATGAAGAAACTGCGATTCTTCTCTCGATGTCTCTCTCTGCATTGTCCTGGGCACTCGGCGTGTCTATCTGAAACTGGCGTCGTTCTCACTTCTTCTGGAAGCCGTCGCTGCAGCCTACAACTCGTCTGCCCCTCATGTCTCACCTACTGCTGCAACTTCAGGTCATATAAACAATATCTTATGTTTATTATAAATGGCCGTTTGTTTTTTAATTTTAGGGTTCAATCTTTAGGCATTTATTATTTAGTAATTTTCATTATTTACTATTTAGTATTAAGTTTACTTATTATTTATTAATATTTAGTATTTAATATTTTATTATTTTATTTAGTATTTAGTATTTTATTATTTTATTTAGTATTTAGTATTTTATTTACTTATTAATTTTTACAGTTTATGGTAAATTATATATTTACAGTTTATTTATTAATATATATATATTTTTTGTTACAACAGGGTGTCCCCGCGGCCCCCCGCCCAGCATCACCTAGAGGCGAGCGGGGGGGCGAGACTAGTCCCTGCGAGTGTTTGCAGCGCCGGCCACCACAACCACCAGGTAAGTACCGAGAGCGGAATCGAACCCGAGACCATGAGGAGCCATCCCACAGCCTCAAGCCAATTCCGCTACCCGAGCCGGCTAAGTTTATTTATTAATATTTAGTATTTAATATTTTATTATTTTATTATTTTATTTAGTATTTAATATTTTATTATTTTGTGAATATATTAATTATATTTATAAAAATAAAAATAAAATAACATAAGGCGAATTTAATCCGAATTTTTTACTTTTCGATTTTTTTTCTTGTCGAATTTCATCCAAATTTCAATGTTGCCGAACTCAAATTTGAATTTGAATGCGGTGACTTAGGTATGAAGTATGTTACATATATGTACAATGACCTTCCTTATATAGACAAGGTGATGAATAGGATTGAACATGATTGTGACATATGTCTTAATCCTATGACATGTGACAATTAACAAACTAACTACCTAGGAATCAACATAAAAATTAGATAGGATAAGTTCTAGAAAAGCCAACTAAAACTTCTAGAAAGAAACTTATATCCTAAGTAAACTTAATCATGTGAATAAGTCCCCTAATTACCTAGTGAGATAAATCACTAGGTACAAGACTTTATATTCACACCAACAATTTTGTAACTTATAATGTGAACAAAAATTGGTGTGATCTTTCCAGGATGCTTGAATTTTTCTCATTAAGATTTAGAGCTAGCAAATTAGAATTTACTGAACAGCCAATTATTTTTTAATATTGGTCCACAGCTTTAGAGAGGCTTAATTCTGTAAATTTTCAAGTGACCTTTAAAAAGCTGAGCTGAAGTCTTTTTGTTTGGGGACCTTCCCTTCTTAAGGGAGATCAATACATCTGCGATAGTTCTTTCAAGGGGATTGGAGTAATTTGTATCTCTGTAACAAGTGATGGAATGACATAAGCATATAAAATTTGAGCTTTCCTTTAGGAGTGTATTACCTTATCAAGTAGATTTTGAAAGAAATATCCAGTAACTTTTGAATACATCTACCTTGGTCCCACTTCTACTTTTGACATTCAAATATGAGATTATTCTTTTTCAATTTCTACAAAATCTGAGTTTTGGAAACAATTTGTAGTTTGTGTCATGTCCCCATCCTAGTCAGCACAGACTGGTGACGAGGTTAGCCTATCATTACGATCCTCGTAGGCTGACAGGAGTGTTCAGAGGATCATCTGGAGCCGTTGCTCAGTGTTTGGTAGCTCCAGTTTGCAGTTGTGTTAGATTGGGCCTTCGCAGAATCTTCCAGAGAGCTTTTTCAGGAACTTTCTATTTTTAGAAAGTTAGGTCAGGCGGAAGCTGCTATTTCGGGCAGGGCACCGGGTGCAATTATTCAGCTCAGATTCGACCCAGTTCGGCAGTTGGTTGATTTGACGGAGAAATAAGGAGTAATTAATGAGTTATTAAATATTTAATAATTTGACTTTATATTAAAGTCACTTTATTGAAATATTTAAATATTTAATTATTTGGCTCAATTATAAAGTATTTATTATACTTTATAATAAATTATTAAAAGGTGACTTAATGAGTATTTTATATTCATTAAAAAGATGGACGCCAATTATTGAATGAATCTCCTAAGTCAAAAGTGCGAAATTAAATCATTTTTTTAAATGATCAATTAAAAGGAGATTGGGTCGAATTTCTTCAAGAGGTATATATTTCCTCTCAAGGCAAAATCGAACTATCCTGATTATTATTCAATTTTGTCTTCTTGCATCTGAGCATTGGAGTTTGCAAACCCTAGGGTTTCTGGCAGACGATCGTTTCTGGAGAACGAAAACTCTTCAGAGATCAGGCAGACTGAGGCTGTGAAATACCAGCTGAAGCTTGCACCTAGTGATTTCACATAGAGATCACAGATTGTGCTTATTCATCCATTTTGGCAGAGGTTTTCAGAGATAATCATCAGCAGACAGGGGCGACTTGAGCAGAGATTAGTTATCAGTGTTCTGGCACATATTACAAGACGCCGTACCTTTTTATTCATTGCTGTACCTGGCCGTACCAGCAAGGCCGTACCTTTATTTCTCTGGAGCAACGCATTTATTCTTCAGATACTGGCGACTGGATCTTGAGCGCCTTGGTCTACAGGAGATTTTTGCATGGTTTTTCGAGCCTGAAGACTATTATTTCTGGCCGTACCATCTGCATTTATTACAGCCGCCATTAAGAGAAATCAGGTTTTTCTTCAATAAATTTATTGTATTTCACTTATAGCTCCATATTCATCATTGTACTTGCTCTGGAAGTTAAATACATTGAGGCGCCTATCATATTTGAGCAAGATCTGAGCATAAAATTGCATTATTGAATTTATTTAGATTTCTAGCAATTTTTCTTAGTAAATCGTACTTTTCAATTTTGCCTGTAAAACCTTCAAAAATACAAAAAAACCAAAAAAATTGCAAAAACGACAAACAAATCAATTAGGGTTTGAAACAGAGAACCATCAGGGTTCTGACAGTGGTATCAGAGCACAGATCTCCTGCCATCCTGTGCTTTTTCAGTGCTTTTTCAGAATACAGTGTGCTTTTTAGCGCTTTTTCATGAACAGAGATACCATTCATTACATTAAAGGTGTAGGGACAGGCAAAGACGAGGATTGGACAGGCCCACCTATCCCTGAAGGTCAGACTATATCAGGAGTACTTGGTATTCACAGATCCAGTTCTGATGGCAGTGAAAACAGTGTTGCAACCCTAATGGCAGAACGTGAGACTTCCTCAGAGACTCGCAGGGATCCAGGGAAGGCGCATGCAGAGGGTGATATCACCGATGAGGAGTTTAGACGGAGGCACGATAATATGATGGATATGATGTCTCAGCTGATCGGTACCATTAGACAGTGTACGCCCACACAGCCACACTACATCTGACACACAGACGAGCTGGACTGCACCAGTGGATCAGCCATTTGCATCCGTACCTAGATAGCTGTCACCGATCTACCAGGAGCGTAGGCCAGGCCAGCCTACTTTCTTACTTAGAGAGACTCCACCTCAGACTCCAGGGGTAGAGCATCAGGTACAACATCAGGAGTTTCAGCCACACAATGGCATGTCAGTGGCAGACTTGATGAGGTTTCATGGTGAGTACATGTCACTAGCACCTGAGATCCGGCAGGCACTTACATTCCATGAGTTTATAGATGTTTATAAACCCAGAGGAGGAGGCAGATTTGACCGCAGACCCCCACAGTATCAGCAGCAGCAGCCACAGGTGAACAGGGATTTGCAGTATGCGGTGAGCAAGATTACATTGCCATATTTTGATGGGTCTGAAAAGACCTCAGCGAGGTCTTGGGTCCAGAAATTGGACAATTACTTGTCACTTAGGCCTATGCAGGAGGATGAGGCAATTAAATTTGCTACTCTACATCTTGACGGAGTAGCACATGATTGGTGGCACCATGGCATGTATACGCTAGGCCATCATGCGGTCAATACCTATCAGGAGTTCATCAGCAGACTGATAGAGAGATTTGATAAGAAGGATCCGGAACTGTATTTCAGAGAGTTGGCTCAGCTCAGACAGACAGGCAGTTTGGACTCATACATTGGTGAGTTTCAGAGAGTGGCAGTCATGGTCACGGGGATTTCAGAACGGAGACTTATCATACTTTTCGTTGAAGGTTTGACAGAACCCATGAGAGGTTGGGTTAAGGCTTTTGACCCAACTACACTTCAGGAGGCCATGCGGAAGGCGCGAAGCATGGAGCTTGCAGCACCTCGCAGCAAGTTCAATTCAGGGTCAACACCATACACGAGACCCAACAGGCCTTTTGATAGAAACAATGACAGGAATAGGCCTTTTGACAGAAGAAAGGATCAACTGGATCCTAAGAGACAGAATGCACCACCATTTGACAGGGAAACGTTGAATGAGTTGTGTAAGAAAAAGTTGTGTTTTTGGTGCAAGGCACCCTATGATGAAAATATATGCTCACTTCGGGTCTCAAATAAAAACAACTGTCGGGAGTGGTTTTTAAGGAGGGCGAAGAGTACCTGATCTGTCAGACCAGCAAGCTATCTCGAGCCTTTAGATGATGAGGTGAAGTCCCAAAATGAGGTGAGCAGGAAGGTGGGAAGGAAGCCATGTGAAGCCCATCTCCCGACTAGTCTTCGTAGAGAGATGGTTCATTTTACTGTGCTCTTAGCAAGTGGGGCTCTAAAGTGATTGGCGCATTGTTGGACACAGTGCTGCTACTACACCTTATTGATGCACGGCTAGCTGGAGAGGCGGCATCCCATCGAGGCTTCTATATTCTCAGAGTCAAGGTGGTTTAATTGATATATCAAAAAGCGACAGTAAAGACATCGACCTTCCAATGAGATTGAACAACTATGAATTCAAGACTGAATTCTATGTTGTTAATATGGGGGATACAGATGTTGTATTAGGGATGGCATGGTTGCATGATTTGGGTGAGTTCATGCTCAACCTACGGGATATGGAAATGAAATTCAAGGTTGACGGGAGACCACATGTCATCAAGGCGATTCGGGACAGTAATCTGAGGATGGTTTCATTCAGACGGATGGAGAGGCTCATTCGTCATGATATGGTTGACTGGGCGGCTGAGTGCATGTTGATGCCAGCCCAGCAGGAGCCGCAGAAGGGTGAGTACCACCCTGACATACATATTTTGAGGACTAAACACTCCAAAGTGTTTAGTGATATCCCACCTGGTAGACCTCCAGACAGGGGTACGGAGCACATTATTGAGTTGGAGGAGGGCGCAAAGCCCGTTATGATCACTCCCTACCGACATCCGAAACGACTCAAAGATGAGATAGAGAAGACCATTAATGAGTTGTTAGCTATGGGCCATATCAGACCTAGCAAGTCTCCTTTCGCTTCATCGGTTGTATTGGTGAAGAAGAAGGACGGATCACTTCGGATGTGTATCGATTACAGGCAGCTCAACAAAAGAACAATCAAGAACATGTACCCTATTCCACGTATTGATGAGCTGATAGATGAGTTGCATAGAGCAGTCTTCTTTACAAAGATTGATTTGAGACTGTGGCACCACTGTGATTCGGGGATGAGGGAGTTAGTGATATTGAGAACCGCTTCCTGTCATTATGGGTCACTTTAGTTCTTGGTTACGTCAAGCACCAATGCACCCGCCACCTTTCAGGCAACTATGAACAGGGTTTTCAGTGCTCAGTTGAGGAGATTTGTGTTAGTCTTCTTCGACGACATTTTGGTTTATAGCAGGTCATGGGATGAGCATCTGGCTCATTTGGACACAGTCTTGGGTATCTTAGCAGATGAGTCTTTCTATGCTAAGGAATCCAAGTGTGAGCTTGGCATGGAGGAATTGTTATATCTGGGGCACATCATCAGTGCCAAGGGAGTGAGTATGGACCCTGAAAAGGTCCGAGCTATTGTTGATTGGCTGGTACCTGAGAACCTTACGCAGCTCAGAGGTTTCATTGGGTTGTGTGCATTCTACAGGAGATTTGTTAGCGGGTTCTCACGTCACGCCGCACCCCTTACTGACTTGACGAAGAAGGGGGCTTTCCTTTGGTCACCACAGGCGCAGGAGTGCTTTGACAGGTTCAAGGTGATCATGACATCATGTCCGGTGCTAGCATTGCTTGACTTTACGAAGTCATTCGATTTATTCTGTGATGCTTCAGGAGAGGGCATTGGTGCCGTTCTAATGCAGGAGCGTCATCCAATTGCATTTGAGAGCAGGAAACTCAGGGGTCCTGAGAGATTTTACAGTATTTATGACAAGGAGATGTTAGCCATTATGCATGCATTGGCTAAGTTCGTGCAAAGTATCTGCATGCAAATTCAAGGTTTGCATGATTACAACAGCCTAAACATTTCCTTGGACAGCGAGACTTTAATTGGAGAGGCAGCAAAATGGGTAAGTAAATCAGGCAGTCACAGGACTCTTCGAGTATTACGCTCATTGGCGCGGGGAAGCAGAATATAGTAGCTGATGCCTTGTCTCGCAGACCCCAGTTGAATGCCTTAGCACAAATCACAGAGGATTGGAGGCATCAGATTATTGCTGAGTATGCTAAGAACCCATGGGCTTCTAGCATCATTGACAGGACAGAGCAGGATGACAGGTACACTATTGTAGATGACTTGATCATTTACAAGGGGCGGATTCTTTTGGTTCCTGACTCTGAGGGACGGACTACAGTTTTGAGAGCCTTTCACGACCTTCCTATGGTGGGCCATCCTGGATACTATAAGACTTGTTGCCCGGAACGATTACTTGGAAAGGGCTGAAACCGATGTATTGCAGGTCTGAGTGTTCAAAGCAACAATGTTGTATAATTTTATCCTGGGCTGGATTATTCTCAAATACTCCGGCTACCCCGACAGAAGTGGGAGGTTTATCGATGGACTTATCAATGCTTCAAGCTTAAAGCCTGTGGTAAAGATTGTATCTATGTGAGGGTTTGATCGTTGACTCAATACACATTTTTTTCCTCGACATTACTACTTTCATGGAAGATCGCAGACCGCAGAAAGGTTTTTCGTGAGAGGTTTTCCGTTGTATGGATTAGACGATAGTCACGATGGTAGAGACAATGGGTTCAAGGAGCAACTTAAGGTGAGTTGTCTAGCTTAGGGACTGAATACCGAGTACTGTATTACCACCAGCACTGGCGGGATGAGCAGAGATTGTCAATAAGTGTGAAGGATATCGGCAATTATATCATTTCTTGAGAGAGCTTGGGTGAGATGGATTTATCAAAGCGAGTATTGTTATAATCCTCAATTACATGACTTGGCTGCATGACACCCTTCCTGCTTTGTATGGGTGAAGGAGGCGCCTAACCTTCCGGATTTGAGACAGAGCGATAGCAGAGTGCTTCGAAAAGGTGGGATGGCGATGCGTAGTCGCAGATATTTTGAGGGTCTCTCCGAGATAATATTCAATAGGGGTACGTAATCGCATAAGCAAGATGTCGATCAAGAGGGTTGAGCGAAGCCTTGAGGTGGGTGATATGGTACCTCATGTTGCAGTCAGATCGTCACCATCATGAAAGAGTAAGCAGAGAAACTAAAACCTCGCCATTATGGTCCATTTCGTTGTTAAACGAGTATGGTTGTTTATGAGTTGCATCAGCCACCGATAGCAAGGTCCATAACAACACGCTTCGCCTGAAAAAGGTATTGGTCGATAAGTTATACCCTCTCCAGTTTTGCCACCCCTTGATGACGAAGGGAAATTGATACTAGTACCTGAGATTATCCTCGAGATGAGAGAGAGACACCTACGGAGGCGTGTGATCAGGGAATATCTGGTCAAGTGGAGAGATTTGCCAGTTGAGGATGCTACATGGGAGCCAGAGGAGATCTTACAACATCCAGAGTTGAGATTGCTTGAGGACAAGCAATTTCAGGGAGGGCGGACTGTCATGTCCCCATCCTAGTCACAGACTGGTGACGAGGTTAGCCTATCATTACGATCCTCGTAGGCTGACAGGAGTGTTCAGAGGATCATCTGGAGCCGTTGCTCAGTGTTTGGTAGCTCCAGTTTGCAGTTGTGTCAGATTGGGCCTTCGCAGAATCTTCCAGAGAGCTTTTTCAGGAACTTTCTATTTTTAGAAAGTTAGGTCAGGCGGAAGCTGCTATTTCGGGCAGGGCACCGGGTGCAATTATTCAGCTCAGATTTGACCCAGTTCGGCAATTGGTTGATTTGACGGAGAAATAAGGAGTAATTAATGAGTTATTAAATATTTAATAATTTGACTTTATATTAAAGTCACTTTATTGAAATATTGAAATATTTAATTATTTGGCTCAATTATAAAGTATTTATTATACTTTATAATAAATTATTAAAAGGTGACTTAATGAGTATTTTATATTCATTAAAAAGATGGACGCCAATTATTAAATGAATCTCCTAAGTCAAAAGTGCGAAATTAAATCATTTTTTTAAATGATCAATTAAAAGGAGATTGGGTCGAATTTCTTCAAGAGGTATATATTTCCTCTCAAGGCAAAATCGAACTATCCCATTATTCAATTTTGTCTTCTTGCATCCGAGCATTGAGTTTGCAAACTCAGGGTTTCTCAAGTGCATTTGATCGCTTCGAGAACGAAACTCTGAGATCGTGCGACTGAGGTCACGGGTGGGAAATACTAAAATTTCGGCTTGCACCTGGTGATTTCACACAGAGATCACAGATTGTGCTTATTCATCCATTTTGGCAGAGGTTTTCAGAGATAATCATCAGCAGACAGGGGCGACTTGAGCAGAGATTAGTTATCAGTGTTCTGGCACATATTACAAGACGCCGTACCCTTTCATTCATTGCTGTACCTGGCCGTACCAGAAGGCCGTACCTTTATTTCTCTGGAGCAATGCATTTATTCTTCAGATACTGGCGACTGGATCTTGAGCGCCTTGGTCTACAGGAGATTTTTGCATGGTTTTTCGAGCCTGAAGACTATTATTTCTGGCCGTACCATCTGCATTTATTACAGCCGCCATTAAGAGAAATCAGGTTTTTCTTCAATAAATTTATTGTATTTCATTTATAGCTCCATATTCATCATTGTACTTGCTCTGGGAGTTAAATATATTGAGGTGCCTATCATATTTGAGCAAGATCTGAGCATAAAATTGCATTATTGAATTTATTTAGATTTCTAGCAATTTTTCTTAGTAAATCGTACTTTTCAATTTTGCCTGTAAAACCTTCAAAAATACAAAAAAACCAAAAAAATTGCAAAAACGACAAACAAATCAATTAGGGTTTGAAACAGAGAACCATCAGGGTTCTGACAGTTTGTTACTTGGATTTCAGTTTTCGATTTTCTTTTTCTATCTACAGTTCTTTCAAAAACGCTCTGGCAGACAACTTCTATGGAAAAAGAGTCATCTGTCATTAGTAGTCATTACCCTTTGTAACATTTCTTCCTTTAGGTCATCTAACTGCAGTTCTGAAGATGTCTTTCCCCTTTCTTAGTCAAGACATTTAGGTTCTCTTTCACATAAATGATTTTTCCTTTGAGATCTTGTATTTCATTGTTGGAAGAGAGAATTTCAGATGACCATCTTGGCAGAAGGAACTTGCTTTCACAACTAGATCATGTTACAAATTGCCTTTTAGTATCCCTGCTGGAAAATAGGTATAATTGGCTAGGGGCCTTGACCTCGATACAAAGAGGACCTGTTAGTCAAAAACCAAATCCCCAGTTAGAAAAGATTAAGACAATGAAGCTGCTAATTTTTTTAAACTCCTTGTGAGTAAACAAAGGAAATAAATCTAACCAATAACTATTCACTTACAGATTCTCCTTGTTCTCCCTATATGGGTCTTTAGTACAAGTTTCTGCCCCTTTTCCAAAAATTCGTCCAGAGATATGACCAAGTTAAAGTTTCCTATAATAATTAGGTTTATACTGTATCAACTTCCATTGAATTTGAGAACAAGATCATTTAAGAAAGAAATTTAGGTCAAACATTTGTGATGTGAAAAGTTGGACCAACAACTCTGACTGCAAAGGTCATTATTTATACCAAATTACCCCTTATCTATGCTACAAAACTAAGTTGCGAGTTCTGGTATGGAAACTGGTTCAAGTTTGTGGATCCGGTTAAATTGTTTTTTGGGGTTTGGGTTTGTCCATACAAAAAATATGTAAAACTCATATATATATATATATATATATATATATATGCAGTCTAGAAGCATGAGTTAAGATTAGAATATCACATAGCATCATATAAACAACAAAATCACCATAAACTTGAATGTCATTTAAAACATGCATGGTAAATATTCATCGTTCAAACTTCAAGTACCCACAGAGGAATCAGACTAGTACCTACATTTGGTGTGAACCAAATCTAGATTCGGCTAGGCAGCAGGTGAACCCGACAACTTACCTACAAAATTAAGAGAATTTGAGTTCCGAAGAATAGCTCAACAACTTGATTGACTGAAACCTTGGCTTCATAGAAAACTTATGAAAATTTTTACTTTTAAACTCAAGGTTGCTAGAGTGTGCATAACTTACTAAATTTGGGGCACACCTGAAATGCACTTGCACCTGATATGTGGGCATGCTTGTAAAATGCACCCAAATGAGCACCGAAGGTGCACCAGATACATCCTAACCAATGTTCCACAGCGACGTGTCCCCCCAAAAAACCCCGCATTCCTAGACGGGGATGTCTCAGAGACTTGGGGACTTGGGGGGACGCACCCCACCAGCCTACCACCAGCGCCACCATCCCACCGCCAGTGTTGCTATCTCCAAGACGCCGTTAGGACTTCGAGGATGTTGGGGTGTCCTCAAGACGTCTAGGGGACTCCTAGTTGTCTCCAAGATGTATAATTCTTATACATCTTTTTATAGCTATTTTTTCAAGTATATGAATTTCATCCCCTCGCCACCATCCCCTTGCCGCTGCCCCCAAACTTAGACCCCTCATCCCCACGTCCCTGAAATGCGTCTCCTATTGTGCCCTCGTCCCCATCCCCATCCTCGAAACCCCATGGAACACTGATCCTAACACACCCTAGCATCCCTAGCGCATTCACCCTTAATCTTATGCCCATCCTTTTAAAACAACACATTAATATATAGAAGAAACCTATTATTGAAGAAAAATGTGAAAAGAGATATACTTGATTTTAGTTTTACATGATGATATCATGTTTAAAATTTCAGGTGTCAAGTTTGGTGTTTTAGTTGAAACAGTTACCTAAATTATCAATGTATCCATGTTATCACTTTGCAAATCTCTATACCTTCCATATACCCGAGCTTTGGGGGTTTGCATTGGGCATTGTGTACTAACATGTAATGTCCCCTATCCCAATTTTCCCTAGAATTTGCCTACTGATCACAAAGGGCAACAAATTAGGGTTAGGGTTTCACCTTGTTAAATAAATATATCCTTAATGAAGTAATCTTGGATTGGAATCCTGCATTCACCACATGAACAAAATATGCAAATATGTACATACGCTAGTTAGGGTTAGACCATTGCATCACATCCATAAATCGTCAACAATGCAACATAGTTGAGAGAAGGGGCATGATGGGTACGCCCGAAGCCATATGCCAAGCCTAAGAGGGTGTATACCACAACCCTCCCCCTTGGCAACTTAGTACTTGCTTTCCCCATCATGACCTCGACTCTCGGAAGATACTTGCCACCTTGAGGAGTTGGGCGGGGCCCATAAGTGGGTAACTTGGCTCTCTGTGTGGGGCCCATTGGTTGGCTACCTACTAGCCTTGTTTACCCCTTTCGCTTACACCCCAGGCCCTTCCTACAAGGTGGGTTCCAAATAGTCAAACACATCTTGTATCTATCATAGAAATCATGTATTAAACATTCATCTATTATGCATGGCAATGTTTATACAGGTATAAGATGAGAAATGGCAGAAATACACCTGAATATGGGTTATATCTGTTTTACTCCTGGTTGTATATATATATATATATATATTTCTGATATAGTCGTAATTATGGATATGTCTCTGATATACTGTTCGTTGTGCTGGGTTGCATGAGTTCCTTCTTTGATCTGCTGTGCCTTTGTGTCCCTTATATTCACCGAAGTGTGTCTTGTTTAGATCCGATACCTTTCAGGTTTGAATTATGCCATCTTTTATACCCACGATGGGCAGATGGGTGTGTCTCTTCGTCAAAGATATGTCTCTTGTTACTTTCTTAACCACCGTAATTATTAAAGGATGATTAATTTCATTAATGTTATCCTTAAATCTTTAATTGCCTTCATTTGTGGTTTGACTCCTTTAATCTTTTCTCCTTGTCACTGCTGTGAGGGACAATTTGCCTTTAGTTGCTGTCATAATGCAATTGTTCTGTTCTTACTCTCAATCTTTGCATGATCGGTTGGTTTATTAAACAGCGATCTGCATTTAGGATCACGATTTGCGGCCATGACAGTATCGTGATATGCAGGGCATGACATAACACCCTTGATCTACCTGCATCTGTGCATCCATGTAACCTTCCTTCAACCCTGCAAATGTGACTGGAACTTAATTTATTTCCCTGAATCAGAACTAAATTGGATTTTCCATAT
>VDFB02157258.1:0-34187 GCA_007258455.2 Sequoia sempervirens | reverse complement strand
AAAAAAGAGTGAAGAGTTGTCAACTAAACATGTATTTATCATGTGGAGAGTAAAATATTATAGGAATTTTATGTCACTTTATAGTATATTTAATTACAATTCATTTTTTTAAACTATTTGATTAAAAATATATATGAAAATAAATATTCATATTATTAGAGAAAAATAATTAATTTTGATTGGTTGGAAGGTACCATGATCAATAACACTATTTAAATTATTTTGTATTTATATTGGTGGTTATAATACCTCATGATAGAGACTAATAATCTTTCATTTTCATTAACTAGTTGTTAATAATTGTATTTTCTAATTAATCATAAATAGGTTTTTCTACTAATACTAGTATTTATTCTTTGAATGTGAACATATGCATGTCTTACCATGTTGATATGCAATTTAGGTGAACCTTTGGACACCATAACTTCCTTAAAAGAGTGTTGACATAACTTCCTTTTAAATGATGGAATCACTAAGTTGGATTATAGTGTTAGCCTATCTTTCTTTGATATGTTTGATGGTCTTACTTTCATTCCAACATATATTTTTGGTGGAGTAAGGGAGGTGGAGGGAGAGGCCCTACTATCTATAGGGAAAACACTCTTCCTTATTTTTATGAGCCCAAACCTATTGGGGAAAGGTCTGACTCAAATATGTGGCACTCTCAATTAAGAATAGAAAAATTCAAAATATAGAAAGAGGAACCCTCCCTCATGCTTCCAAATGCTAACACCCTATCTCTATATATTGTTGATCTACCCATATTTTGGGGCCTTCTATAATTGACAAGGATTGACAAGTTCTAGTTAGATCACCTCCCAATTAACTTGCTTAAAAGTACATCATATTAGTTAGTAGTTTCAAGCTTTGTGTGTGGCCTTACTATCTATGAAAAGGGTGTTGTAAAATCATTGATAAATTTATTATTTAGTCATTAATGAAGTGTCAAGGTGAGATATTGGTATTTCCTTATCTTGGATATTCTAACGTCAAGATGATAAATTCTTATTTATTCATCTTGGATAATGTTAAAATAAATATTTCAGCAACTCCCTTCGAGTTTCTTTTGTATTGTGTGTGTTTCGGCCTATGCATCGCCGAGTTTATTCGGCTCTCCATCAAGTTTTGATCTGCCACTTTGCGTATATTCTCTTCGCAACTTCGGGTAATGACTTCCCTTTTTGGGTCCTGAGGAGCTGCGCTGGGTGTCCACGTGTCGCACTTACGGGAGGTTTTATTTCTTATTTCCTTAAAGTCTTTTTGGGTTGCGAAAGGCTTCCCCGGGGCCGTCATTTCTAAAGAGTGTTAGAGGGTCCTACATCATGCTACGTGGCGGCGGACCGCAAGTTTTTCATGCGGGAATGAAATAAACAACCACGGGCTGCGAAATGCTTCTGCAAGGTTTCTTTTTATTTCTAAAAGGTGTTGGCGGGTCCCACTTTCTGCTATGTGGCAACCGTTTGCAGATCTTTCAACGCAGTAAGGAAATAAACAGCCGCGGGCAGCGAAATGCTGCCACGGGTCTTTCGCACCCGGTTGATGCAGCTTTCTCTCCACTACGGTGAGGATCTCAGCCCATTGGACACGTGTTGCATCTTCACAATCTCTCGACAGCAATGGGAGAAGTTTTCATACGGGCAGCGGGAGGCTGCCACGTGCCTTACAACTGATCTATAGAGCGAGCGATAGGCGGGCTGAGGGAGATAATGCTATTGGGTGCCGCTCATCATAAGTCATTTGCAACAGTGGATGACACTTGTCGCCTCGAGCCTGGCCGGGACCACCGCCATCATTACGAAGGATGCACCTGCACCTGGATAACCGGATGCTGTGTTCTAGCTCGATGTCGTTGTAACGGCCTTGGGAATCTTCTGATTCAGACATCATTGCAGGGGATTGCAGGATCTTTTCTGTTGCAGTTCTCCAAAGCGGTGGGAGGTTTCTCTTCCTACTATATATACTCTCTCTGTCGATGAGAGAAAGGTCCAAATTTTTTGAGAAAAACACACAAGTTTTTAGCAAGAGACACCAGGCCTCTTTTACTGTTTTATTTGCAAGAAGCTTTCAAACTATGCCAACTATTCGGCCTTTCTATTTTTCATGTTTTGATTAGATTGTAAACTGTGCTTTATACTGTCTTAAACATTTCATTTGAGGAACTTCTATATATGTTGAATACAAGTTTGCTTACCTAAATCATGTCTAATGACTCTTCTTGGTAGTGAGGATGTATGCAATATTATTTTATGTCAATAAATGAATTGTTTATGCTATATCTTTAAGTCTCCGACGTTTTGGAATGCAACAACACCATTCAGGCCCTTGAATCTATGATTTATCATGCCCATCAGTAAATTTTGGCGCATCGCCTTAGATTAGACTTTGCTTCATTATATCCGTTTCCTTTTCCTTTTCCAAAACCCATTATAGAAGAAGTCGGCTTCTTTAAAAATCTGGAGGTCACTCAGTTTGGCGCAAAAGGGTCCCCCTTAAACTGAGTTTCCCATAAGACACTGTTACCTCGCCACTTTGGCGCCAATGTCAAATGCAGGAGACCCGGAATTTAATGAAATTGCCTTATAGAGGCGTAAGGAGTCATCGAATTCTAACTAGATCCTGCACTGCGCAACGTGCTTACTTAGTACCTCCGCTTAGGGATTCAGCCGCAAATCAGTCGGTAACCGTTCACCTCACCACCTTTTCTCTCACCATGTTTTGCCCACCGCAAACAAAACTACGCAGCTGGGATGGCCGGAAGTCCCCCTGGAAACTCGGTAGCACCGTTCCAATCGCTTGGGGCGCTTATCCCTTCGCCCCTCAAAGCTAGGTCTTCCTCCCAAATTTTTTGGAGACAACTCAAAAACGCCAGCAGAACATTTGCAGGATGTAGCGGATGTTTGTCTGGTACATGGTATTATAGCGCAGAATGTAGCTATGAGGCTCTTCACCGCGTCCTTCAAAGGCAAGGCTCTGGATTGGTACCGAATGCTGACTCCTAATTCAATTCGCACTTGGGATGAGCTCGGAGATCCATTTTATGAAAGGTTCTCAAACGACGGAGATCGTTCTTCGTTATATTATCAGCTATCCATCATAAAACAAGCCCCCCAGGAGGCTCTGACGGAATTCAATGCCCAATTTCACTCAAATTGGCAGAGGATTCCTGTGACTATCTGCCCGACTCCAGAATTGGCATTTATATTTTATCTGAAGTCCATTAATCCCGACATTTCTGTGATGATCAAGTCTTTGGGAGGAGCCACTCTACCAAATGCTTATGCTACCGCTATAAAAGCTGAGAATCATTTGATAGATTGCGGAAAATTGCCTCCTCGACCTATTATGCCAATATTTCCTGAAATATCAACCTCTGCACAAGAGGCTGCATCAACTAGTGCGCTAGCAACTGCCCAGTCAATGTACTCATATGCGGCCGCTCCTGAAAACTTGGCTTCTACATCGTATTCTTCCAAGAATGAAATAAGCAACCTCAAGGAGATGTTGCGAACTATGGCAAATGACATAACAACTCTCAAGCGGAACCAAGCAACGCCCCCGCGGCCCGCATATCAAAACTATCAAAGCGGGCGGTCTACTTATTAGCAAAATCAATATCAGAGTGCGCCTCGCACTAATCCACCAGCGCCGACTACAAACCAAATGGTCCCGATGCCTACTCAGCTGACAAGTGTGTTGCCAAGCTCGAGTAGGGAATTAACCGCTGGACAAAACAATCTTACTGATGATATCAATCCATGGTGCTTCCCCTGCAGCGAAGCGCATATGCCCTGAAATTGTTCGCGTGGCAACCTACAACAGAAAGTGGCAGAGCAACGCAGTCAAGGCACTATAACGGAAAATAGAGGTTGCGTATATGCCTCGCCAATGGAGAGTACAGTCCTTACCGCGCAAATGCAAGGAATGTCTTTAGAACAAGAGTCCGATATTGCTCTCGATCATGCACTTTTCTCCTGGATGGAGGAAGAAGAAACGGTGTTTGCCAATGACGCATTCATATCCGAAATGCCGCAGGTACAGCCTGATTACAACACGCGCTCAAAAAAGAGATTCACCGGTGAGCCTGTTGTTTCACTTCTGGATAGCCCACAACGCAAAGGCGTGTTCGATCAAATTCCCGGCGCTTCGACCATCCCTTCACCTTCTCAACCGCAGAAGGAAATTATTATAACAAGAACCAAGGAGTAGAAATCTCCGTGTTTGCCACCTTTTAATGTGGTGGAGTAATTGAAGAAATCATCTGCTAATGTGTCTTTATGGGACATTCTAGCTATCCCGGAACAGAAGACTATATTATAGAAGGCGCTTCAGCAAGAGATCAACTCAGCACCAACAGAGTCGTCTGCAGTACAAAGGTGGTTTATCAAATACCACTAGCTAAGGTTCCTACAGACAAAGCAAAGGAATCCCATGCGGAAGACAGAAGTAGGTCGAAACCTCAGCCCTTCTTCTTAACTCTCATTATAGGAAAGAAACTATTACACAACGCTATGATTGATTCTGGCGCTAGTATGACAGTTATTCCAAAACTGATAGCCGAAGCTTTGGGACTCAGCTACGAACCTATGAAGAAGGGGGCGATACAACTCGATGCAAATAAAGTTGATACTGTAGGTGTCATCAAAGCGCTTCCTTTAACTCTATTTGCCTGCCCCAGTATCACAGTCCCACAAGATATGGTAATCATAGATGTTCCTCCTATGTTTGGTCTTTGTCTATCCCGAGAATTTACTTCAAAGGTGGGTGGATATTTGTCTTTAGATTGGTCACATCTGATACTTAGGACCAAGCATGGCGCAAAAAGGAAGATAGAATCGGAGGCTCTACATTCTGAACATGTGGCGGATGAGGCCCTGATCAATTTTGAAGCCGCGCATACCTCTATCACCAAGTAGGAAATGTATAGTGTTGAATTGCTAGAGGAAGAGAAGGTGAGTGGAGACTGAAATGATAAGGAAGATGCTCTGTTCAGCAAACACATGAACAATGACCCTTTTGGGAATTATCATGCTACAGGATTGGGCACATATGTGATTTATGACGAAGACCAGGTTCTTCCGAAGGTCGCCAAAGAATCTGACGGTAACCAAGCAAATGAGCTATGAACATTGTATTTTGACGGAGCAAGAAGCAAAGTAGGTGCTAGAGTAGGGGTATGTCTAATATCCCCACAAAATGAAAAGTTGTTGAGGTCTTTTCGCTTTCAATTTTCCTGTTCAAACAATGAGGCTGAATATGAAGGGTTAGTCCAAGGCCTAAGCCTTGCGGAATGAATGGGTATTAAGCAATTGATTGTGTTCGGAGATTCTGAACTGGTAGTTAACCAGGTCCAAGGAATTTCTGTAGCGAAGAATGTCCGCATGAGATCCTATCGGCATCGAATCTGGGACCTGATTGAGGGTTTCAAAGCTTTCAACATCTGGACCGTTCTCCGAAGGCAGAATAGCAATGCAGATCGCATGGTGGTGATTGGTGCTCAGTTTGATCCCGTCTTTGACTTGCTTCGAAACGAATATTCAGTATGGGTGCTTGTCCGACTAGCGATCCTTGACAATGATCAGAGTTGGCAAGTCTTTGAAAGCGATGAACACATCGCTTCGTTTATCCAACACTCAGGAGAATTTGCTGATCAGCTTCAACCAAATATCGTCGTGGCCTATGAAGGACAGATTATGCAGCTCAAATCAAATAAACTTCTAAAAGGGTTGGCTACTCTCGAAAACTTTTTCGATTGTAATGACACTCGAAATGATAAGCGGAAGTTCGTGGCAGATAAAAGTGATTATGAGGAACTTCTGATCTCCGATGGTAGGAATCTCCGAGTCGGAAAAAATGTCTCACACCATGATAAGGAAAGGCTTATCAATTTATGTGAAAAATATGGAGTAGTGGCCTGGTCCTATGATGATCTGGAAGGTTACGATCCTGCCATCATTCAGCACACTATTGAGCTAACAGAAGGTGCGAAACCAGTCCGATAGAAGCAGAGGTCAGTTAACCCTAAAATTGAGGCCCTGATGGCACAGGAGCTGACCAAGCTCATTGAGTCTATGGTACTTGGGTATCGAATCTGGTACCAGTCCGAAAGAAAAATGGTGATATCCACTTATGTGTAGACTTCCGAGACCTGAACAGAGCATCTATGAAGGACCACTATCCTTTGCCCTCTATGGAGGCAATCCTACAAACTGTGGCAGGATCGAAAATGTTCTCCCTGCTGGATGGTTTCTCTGGCTATAACCAGATTTGTGTTAAAGAAGAAGATCCGCACAAGACTACGTTCACCACAAAGTGGGGAACATTTGCATATGCTAAAATGCCTTTTGGTTTATCCAATGCAGGGGCAACTTTCCAATGGGCAATGGACGTCGCATTTAGCAGACTAATCAATAAGTTTATTCTAATATATTTGGATGACCTTACTATGTTCTCTAAGTCTAAGGATGATCATTTTGATCATTTAGAATTAGTTTTTCAAAACTGTCAGGAGTTTAGGATTTCCCTGAATCCAAAGAAATGTGTATTCGGAGTACCGCAGGGTAAGCTGTTGGGACATGTTGTGTCTAAAGAAGGTGTTTCAATTGACCCCGAACGAGTAAAGGCTATCAAAGAACTTCCCCTTCTGGTAAATAAGAAAGGTGTCCAGTCTTTCCTGGGCAAAGTAAATTTCGTCAGCAAATTTATTTCCGATTTTGCGGGAATGATTAAGCCGATCACCCTAATGTTGAAAAAAGATCAAGCTTTCAAGTGGACAACGAAAGCTCGGGAGGCTTTTGAACGGGTCAAGGAAGCAATCTCCACAGCCCCGGTGCTGGTTAATCCGGATCAATGCAAAGATTTTATAATGTATGCTTTCAATAGCGAATCCAGTATTGCTACTATTCTAACCCAAAAGGATAGTGAAGGAAAAGGAGAACATCTAGTGGCGTTCTATTCCCGAACCCTAAAAGAATATGAGGTGAATTATAACTTTGTCGAAAGACAGGCCTTTACAATAGTAAAGGGACTTAAAAAATTCTGCCATCTAATTTCCTGCAACAAAGTTTTGTATATGTCGCACATTCTAGTGTGCGTGAATACATCAGGGAAGGAGAGATCATAGAAAAAAGGGATAATTGGATCACCAAGATCCTTGAATATGACATCAAAGTCAGGCCCACTAAGACTATTAAAGGCAGAGGACTGTGTGAGTATATGGCACAGAACAAGGAGGTACTTGCCAAAGAGGAATAGCCAAAGCTCGTCTTGATAAATGGATCAGGATCGGAAAGCGATTGGCTGACTAATAGAATGAACTTCATGCAAACCAGAAGGTATCCCCCAGGCCTCTCATCCCAAAAAAGGAGGTATTACCGGCTTTAGAATTGCGGATATACACTGATAGAAGGAGTCCTTTTCAAAAGGAATTTCAATGGTGTTCTTCTGCGATACGTTACTTTAGGGGAGGCACAGAGGATCCTCGACGCATTCCACAATAGCGACGAAGGTGGATATTTCTCTGCCAAAACTACCGCCATCAAGATTATGCGAGATGGCTATTACTGGCCTACACTTTTCAGTGACTCCCACTCTCTGGTAAGGGCTTGTAAAATATGTCAGTTCTTCTCTGACAGAAGGAAGAATTCAGCAATGCCCCTCAGACCTATAGTGGTAGACAAACCGTTTGCATAATGGGGCCTGGACTTCATCGGAATGATCAACCCGGTTTCTAGTGCCAGACATAAGTGGATTTTAACCGCTACGGACTACTTCACAAGGTGGACGGAAGCTGTTCCCCTTAAGGGTGCAATAGAAACATAAATCGTAGACTTCCTCGAAGAACTGGTGATAAGGTTCGGCCCTCTGAAAATGATCATTTCAGACAACGCTAGAGCATTTCTAGGTACAAAGGTATGTCACTTTGCATTAAAGAATGGCATATTCCTTAAAACATTATCAAACTATTATCCACAAGGAAATGGTCTAGCCGAGTCAACGAACAAAAGCTTAGTCCAACTCCTTAAAAAAGTTGGCTCAGAGCACCAGAGGGAATGGCATAAAAATCTCTAAAAAGCGCTCTGGGAAAACCGCATAACTCCTAAGCAAGTCCTTAAGACTTCGCCTTATGAACTGGTATATCAGAAAGAGGCGCTGTTACCTATCTCCATGGAGATCCCAGCAATACAGTTATTGAAATCCCTTGAGATAGAACAAAATGAAGCCATGGAGGTTCGGCTCGCCGAACTGTTGGAAGTGCAAGAAAAAAGGGAGAATTCATTGATGGCAATGACAAGCCGTCAACAGGTGGTCAAACGATGGTTTGACAAGAAGGCTTCCGACCAGGGTCTAAAAAGTGGAGACTTAGTGTTAAAGTATGACAGCAGGGCTGCAAAGCCAGGTCAGCATGGTAAATTTGATAGCCTATGGGAGGGACCCTTTAAAATCATTTGGTGCAAACAACACAACACTTTTGAGCTGAAGAATATGGAACAGGAACCGTTAGAAATCCCGGTCAATGGGATTCATCTTAAGTTGTTCCATTAGGCATTAAGCTCTACTTTGTACATATGTAAATAACACTTTTATTTTCTTTCCCATTGTTTGGCCGGTTCTTTTTTTTAAAATCAGTTGTCATTCTGTGAAATTAACTCATTATCATTGGTGGATGAAACACCAGAGTTGCTTTACACAAAATACACTCATGTACGGAGAAATAGCATATAAAACTTGCAAACCCAGAAAAGTTTAAACACAGAAGCAAGAAAGAGCATGGATTTTCCTTAAAATGGGAGATATATATTTATATATATGTTCTTTGGTTACAAAATGGTTGGGGGGCCGTATTCCAAAATATACAAACATATTAAAGTATATTATATATGATAGCCTTTTATCAGGCTTATATATAGCAGGAGAGTTACATTTTGAACAAGCAGGCAAAGGGGTTGTCTATCTGAAGGCATGACTGGCGACAATTGATGCATTCACTGCAGCGTCCACTTCTTCCTCATCCATGGGCTCCTCCGCGACACTGGCAGCATCATTTGGCACAACCGCCATTGGCGGTGGAAACATCAGGTTCCTGAAGTCAGTATACCAGTCTACGTTGTAGAAAGGTATCACGTTGTAGCTCTGAAATAGGAAGTGTAGGGCCTGAGTAACCCTTTGCTGGTGCTAGTCACGGGTCTGCAGGTGGAATCTGCTGAGGAATGGCAGCCAATCGACGACAGCTTCTTCCTTAATAAAGTGACACAGGTCGCTAGTTGTTGGCAGACCTATCCCATAGGTAGCATGCGCAACGACCTCACCAAGACCATTCATGTATTTCTTCGGGAAGATTTCTTTAACCAGCTTCAGGATAAGTGGCTGAGGAACGCAAATGTCCAACATGGACGCTACAAAGTGGGAGCATACGTCGGTATTCACCCTATACTTATCCTCATATTCTATGCAATCCTTGCCTAAGACCCACTTAATGGCTACCAAAACCAGAGAATGGTTGTTCTTCGTCATCCTTTTCAGTCTCCTAGTTGAGATCTCACCTAGGAACGTCGTTTGTGACTTATACGAGGTTAGACGAATTGGGGTATCCATTGTTCTGACACTGTCCCTAGGCTTCTGAGCTAATGCCGAATTTGTTTACCACCTAACCTACGAAAAGACTTGTTTAATGCTCTGCTACTGACCTATCACTTCTCAAATGCTAAATATGTTTTGCTCATTATCTATTGGCCTATTTATAGAAAAATTGACAAGGCACATGCTAATCTGCCTCTAAAAAATGTGATGTTATGCTAGCCGCTATCTCGAAAGATGAGTCTGCGTTTGCTCACATTTTCGGGCCAGTTATATCCGTGATAGCACGACTCAATGTGTGCTTAATTAAATGAAGCTGATTAATTAGTTTTAAAAAGGTGGCGCTTGTTGGTGGAGAGACGTATGGCCGTAGGCTATTGTGTCATCTCTCAAGCGCGCCCCAGAGCCCAAGGCGATACTCATATCTTTTCAGGCGGTGATCATTTGCTTGGCGTAATCATTCAGGCTGGGATATTAATTATCAGCGCATGCTAACGCAGGGTTGGCAAGCCAGTTGTAGGCTCAAGTTCCAAGGAGATCAGGGCGTATCACACGATCGCCCAAATGCAATAATGAATTCTGGCCGCCTCAGAATAGCAATTAGTTCATCTTGCACGAGTTGCAAGATTAACGATACATGCCGAATTAAATGCAAAAGACTTGCTTTCACCTACCACCTTGGGAAAGGTTGCTATTATTGCATGAAAAGGCTTAATATTTCAAAGTTTTTTTACAAACGCAAAGAGAAGTGCAGAGTTGTTTTCTGTCTGTCTATCTAGAACCAAGTAGTAGTCGCAGACCAGGAGCTTACAAAATCTTCAGAGAATGAAAATGTCGGAATCTTCAGCTCAGCCAACGCAAGAGGAAATTAGCCAGGAACTATTCACAGCTATTCGTTCTTTAGTTGAGGTATATGTCTATGAAGATGTGGCGTACGCCACGCCTGGTATACCCAGCAAGACGAGAAGAGCCTACACGGAGGAGCTGGATAAACCCAAGAAATGGAGTAACCAGAAAAAGGTTGAGGAAAAATGGGACAATATTTATGACCCAAGGCTCGCGAAAAACCCTAAGTCCCTGAGAGAGGCAGCTTGTACAAGGTTATCGGCACCAAGGGCGGACCAATCTATGGCAAGTAGAGTCTGGTATAGTGGTCTCCCACAATACATGGTCTCATTGGTGCACTATTACCCAGAAGTGGTCGATGTTGCTATTCAGCGCTATAATCCAGATACCCACTACATTGAAGGCCGCAACTTAAGGGTGCATATAAGCCCAGAGGCCATTTGACACATGTTATGTATCCCAGATCCGAGTAAAAGGAAGGAGACTATCGATCCCTTTCGCCCAAGCAAGGGAGAGAAAATATGGAGGAAGATGAAAACTAGCTCGGAGTTCTTGTTAGAGGAGACTAATAAGAAAGGCATCTCAGTCGCTAAAACGCCAAGTATTCTGTTGTCTCATGGTGCATTTCGCGACGATCTCTAGGATGCCATGTCCATGTTGGCATTTGTTTGTGGCTGAGACTCCGATGAGAAGATAGAAAGCTTTCAGCTGGGACCGGCAATGCAATTTTGCAAGCAGCATGAACTCTTCTAGTATGATTTTGTTGAGTTCATAGTTGAAGAAATAAAACAACAAATTGAGAATTATCAGGCGGAGAAGAAGTTTAGGTTTCTTTCCTACCTAGTCCACATGTTTCTGCATCAAAATTTGGATTTCTTCACCCGATTTATTCTGCTATCAATTTTTGATGAGCAAAATAAAAGGAAGCCGGTGTCTACATGGACACCTTTCCTTTCCGTATCATATGACTATTATGCGTTTACGGACTATTTCATAGCCCTGGTTTTGAATGATTTAATCAGAGAAGGTGATATTGTCCGGCTTGATAAGGAGCAGACTGGATTAATGCAGAGCTACACCCCTGCTTGTGATTGGTTCTTAGGTAGGGATTTTAAAATCCTTCGAATGCGGGGTTTTACTGGCAAACCTTTCCTGCTCCCAGCTTGCGTCACGGATAGAGTGCTCGCGCTGGAAATATTTCGGTAGGTATGTGTCATTGATTTCACTTTTTGTAGTAGTGGAAAGGTCAAGAAGAAGAGATTCTTTATTTATCCGAAGAATTTCAAGTCGGTAATTCTGATTAAAAAATAATCGCACCAGTTGTTAGAGGATAAGCTGGCACATATAGGGTTGGTACTGGTAAACGATAAGTGGGAATACAACCCTTTCAATGACTTACCAGAGCCACATATGAAAGTTACCCATGTTTCCCGACCATTGGGAGAAACGGCTTAATCCACAAACGGATAGAGATGAGGATTTTGTTGAATTAGCGCAAATCCCTACGCCAGACACCAGAGGCCCATGGCACAAGTTCTACTTTCCTGTGGCTGTGGTCAAGGATAATGTTCCCATGGAGCGCAGCATGTACAACAGGTTGAAGAGGGATGAGGAATGGAGTGATGAAAAAATAAAATATTTTTGGAAATATCGCCAGGAAGTAGCACAGTTGGATGCTCCTTACAATCAGCTAAAGGATGACCAGGAATTTGAAAGATGGTGGAAGGAAGGCCACCCCAGCCCGAGCTCTAGTGTTGATAGGAGCGAAAAGGGGGAGGAATCCGAGGAGCATGAAGAAGAAGCGGTGGCATCGTCCTCCTCAACGTAAAGGGGCAAGGTTTCTAGGCATGCCGCCTATGTGGCCACGAACGTACGTTTTAATATATCAAGAGGCTCGCATACACTCACTTGGGCCACTAAACCAGTTAGGATAACACCTCAGCAGATGGATTTGGCTGCCGAAGTTAGTGAGCGTCCACCTGCGAAAAGGCAGTGCACGGAAAGTATTATCAGAGGGGTTTTGCAAGAACCCATCGGAGGAGAAACACCCACTACTAGACAGATACCGGAATCTGCAGGGGAGTCACGAACGATTCTGGAACCACCGTCGACCAGTCAACAGGTACATTTTTCTCCTTCTTCTCTTGCATCTCATTCCTTCGTATCTGCCCCTGCTTCACTGGCAACTTCTGCCATAAGTCTGAGCCCTCTACCTTCTGCTTTTGGTCCAACTTATTCAGTTGGATTCGCCCAGTTTTTGCAGGCCCACCTGCTTGTAATTACTCCTCCGAGTATGCTCACGCCTTCTGCTGCCGCTTAGACTTTCCTTGCCTCGCTTTTGGAAAATGTTTCCCCTGTCGGTGCCCATTCTTTTTCTGCTATGCTTACAGATCCTCTTCCATTGCAACAAGCTGACACCCCGTTAGCAACTCCCCTTTCCCGGCCAATGAGCCTTACGGCTGATTCCCCGATTCAACCGCCACAAATGCCTAGTCTTGCTGATAGTTCTCAGACCAAACTATGGAACGTGTTGCACTTATTTCCACAAACAGTCACTCTCCAGAAGAAGCAAATGCGTACGCCTATAAAGGTTACCTATCCCTATGCCCTACCTTCTGGTGCTCCTTTTGCAAGTGGGCTAGTTTCACCACCAGGCGAATTCATAACACAGATAGATTGTGGAAAAGAGGCACGTGCGAATAGAATGAGGAAACACAAGGCAAAGGATGACAATGCTCCTGCTGAGCCGAGAGTACAAGCTCTGTATGATGAGGCCTGACAAGAATTAAAATTTGCAACCATGTACCCAAGGGTAAGCAAGCCTTAGGGAGAAATGCAACCCGAAGACTATGAGATATATGCTGTCAGAATCGACATGAAGGTAGCCCGACCATAAGATAAGGTCGAAATCATGGAGGAAACACAACGGGTAGTCACTTCCGACTTCCTCAAAACTGGTCGCCAGTTAAAGAAGAAGGATGAGCAGCTCAGGGCAGCCAGGGAAAGGGTGAGTTTTCTGGAAACAAAGGAGAAACCTTAAAGACAGATATCGCTCGAATGACTGAAAGGGCGTTGACAGCAGAGAATGAGAAGAACAAGCTTTAGGGTGAAATTGTGAAAACCCAGGTTGCTGACCAAGGCATAATAAAAGAACTGCAAAACAAGAACCAAGAAGCGCGACAGAGCCTACAATTAAAAGAGGAAGAGCTTGAACGTGTCCGCCTTGAGCATAGTCAAGGGATGGCACAAAAGGGTGAGGAGTTGGAGTGCCTATAAGAGCAGTATGAGCAAAGAGTATAGGAGAATTAGGCAGAATTTAAAGGCCTGAAGGCTAAACTGGAGGAAGAACTCCGAGAGACAAAGGCTTCTCTGGAAGAGCAATCAGCGAACCACTCCTGAGCTAAGTAGAATTGGAATAAAGAAATGAGCAGCTATGCGAAGCAGCTGGCGTCCGAGAAAAGGAAAAAGGCAGAATTAGCCGAGGCCCTTATTTCAAAAGACGCGGAAATTTCTTCACTTAAAGCCTCTCTGTTGCCTTCCCCTGCCCAACTTGATGTCATTCTGCTGGTTAGGCAATTATACATTTCTCACTGGGAGAAAGTCAAGACCTTTTGCCTAACACTGCAGCCTACCCTCTGATTTATCGACAAGGCATCAAGGCTCAATCAAGAGGCAAACAATACAATTGAGCAGTTCCCATGTTTCATCCTGGAGAAGGTTCCTTAGGTGAGGGACTTGCTCATCAAGCTATACTCTGTTTCAAATGAAATATTTGCCGGGGCAGGTATCGAAGATCGGGACGCTGCTGCTCAAACAACAAATAAATTCATTCATTGTCACTCCTCTTTCCAGCACACTAAGATAGCCATGGCTTTTCTAGGTAAGGCACTAGATGGCATTCGGGGAAGTTTCTCCAAATTAGGCAAGATGGGGCTGCCATCCTCGTTCCTCGAGGATGGATCTATTGCCACAACTACACAGATTGCTGAGGTTATTGAGCAGAAGGAAAATGACCCGGAGGCTTTCAGGGGTTTCAGCAGCTCCCCAACGGCAGCCGACATTGAGGCAGTTATTCATCCACTCTCGTAGCTGCTTTTCCATATACAAGCAGACGCCGGTCTACCCGATGTGCTGCCTCACAAGGAAGCTATTGATCTCCGCGGAGCACAAGAAAATTTGTGTAGCATGGCAAAGTCGTTCAAAAATGAATGGTCGCCCTTGTAGGTGGCTCTTTCCAAACTCTGACTCTATTAGCCCTATGGATAAAGCCTCGCTCGCACCGTAGGATATTTTTTGCTCTGCTCCTTTATTCAAAACACCCCTCGATAGTCAGCTAAAAGTCGCTAAAATAAATATTTTGTTAACTCTTTGGCTCTCTTTGTATTGTGTGTGTGTCGGCCTGTGCATCGTTGAGTTTATTCAGCTTTCCATCAAGTTTTGATCTGCCACTTTGTGTATCTTCTCTTCGCAACTTCGAGTAACGGCTTCCCTTTTCGGGTCCTGAGGAGCTGCGCTGGGCGTCCACGTGTTGCACTTGCGGGAGGTTTTATTTCTTATTTCCTTAATGTCTTTTCAGGTTGCGAAAGGCTTCCTCGGGGCCGTCATTTCTAAAGAGTGTTAGAGGGTCCTGCATCATGCTACGTGGCAGCGGACCACAAGTTTTTCATGCGGGAATGAAATAAACAACCATGAGCTGTGAAATGCTTCCGTAGGGTTTCTTTTTATTTCTAAAAGGTGTTGGCGGGTCCCACTTTCTGCTAGGTGGCAATCGTTCACAGATCTTTCAACGCAGTAAGAAAATAAACAGCTACGGGTAGCGAAATGCTGCCACGCGTCTTTCGCACCCGGTTGATGCAGCTTTCTCTCCACTGCGGTAAGGATCTCGACCCATTGGACACATGTTGCATCTTTGCAATCTCTCGACAGCAATGGGAGAAGTTTTCATATGGGCAGCGAGAGGCTGCCACGTGCCTTACAACTGATCTGTAGAGCGGGCGATAGGCGGGTTGAGGGAGATAATGCTATTGGGTGTCACTCGTCATAAGTCATTTGCAGCGATGGATGACACTTGTCGCCTCGAGCTTGGCCGGGACCACCGCCATCATTACGAAGGATGCACCTGCACCTGGATAACCGGATGTTGTGTTCTAGCTCGATGTTGTTGGAACAACCTTGGGAATCTTCTAATTCTGGCATCATTGCAGGGGATTGCAGGATCTTTTCTGTTGCAGTTCTCCATAGCGGTGGGAGGTTTCTCTTCCTGCTATATATACTCTCTCTATTGATGAGAGAAAGGTCCAAATTTTTTGAGAAAAACACACTAGTTTTTAGCAAGAGACACCAAGCCTCTTTTACTATTTTATTTGCAAGAAGCTTTCAGACTGTGCCAACTGTTCGGTCCTTCTGTTTTTCATGTTTTGATTAGACTGTAAACTGTGCTTTATACTGTCTTAAACATTTCATTTGAGGAACTTCTATATATGTTGAATACAAGCTTGCTTACCTAAATCATGTCTAATGACTCTTCTTAATAGTGAGGATGTATGCAATATTATTTTATGTCAATAAATGAATTGTTTATGCTATAGTTTTAAGTCTCCGACGTTTTGGAACGCAACAATACCATTATTTAGCCCTCAATCTATGACGTGCTCCATCAAGAATTTTGGTGCATTTCCTTAGATTGACTTAGTTTCCATTGTATAGTGTTTCATTTTCCTTCCAAAACCCATTATAGAAGAAGCTTAAAACTAGCCTTTTCGTTTATCCTAAAACCGTTCCTGTTCCGTACCTATCGTAATTTTTGGCGCTGGCAGAGGTTGCTCCGGGAGCGCTGCTGCTGGCCTTATCTGAGAAGCGGTGCCGGCAGCAGCCAAGCGGCTTTGGAGCGGGTTGTCTGGATGAGCAAGCGTCGCCGAAGCTGAATTGAAATCCCCATTTTACTCCAGTCTGGTGATAGTTCGCGTCTGGTTTACTTTGCCCATCTTCCGATATGTTCGTCATGCCAGGCAGCCGGTAACGGTCTTCACCTCCAGAGTAATGGCAATGTAGGCGGAGCCGCTTCTATCTCCATCAGCTTCCTGGCTTTGGCGCTTGTTTCACCTGCGCGTAGCCAGCACCACGGGGAAGCGACGCCCATGGTCTGGTGGAAAGCGTTTATTCACCATCCTGGTAATATTTGTCAAGTTCCAATTGGAAGTTGGTTCGGTTCGTTCGTTTACGGTCAAAAGTTCAATGCCGTAACGATGATGATCTTGATATAACTTAATAAAACATCTATCTGATATTAAAGTGTCAATGTGAAGTCATTTATCTCTTACTCATCTTAGATATGATAGTGGCCGAAGCGCGGCTGGGAAATAGTCTGTCGAACGGCAATCTTCTGGCGCAGGATGCCCAAATTGTCTGAAGTCCCTAAAAAATACCCAAATCTTGATGCAAATGGTCTCAAGGGCCAAGTTTCAAAGTAATCCACTATTTGAGTCATCATATGCATAAATTTGTCTTAAAAGAAGATGTAAAAGAAAAATTTGCATGCTTTCCATTTCTTGGATATGCTTCTAATGCTATAATGATTAAGGATGTTTTCTGGGTTGTGGAAATGTAGCATTGAAGTAATGTGAGAAAAAAACCATGTTTCTATGCTTACTATTCTCCATTTATATGTGCTTTATAGATAGAATTGCATTTGATTATTGCATGAGTGGAGTACTTAATTGTTGATCCTTAAAGTTGGTGATATTGGAACTCAATTTGATAATGCAAAAATTGCTTGGTCCAAGCCCTCTTTGTGTATTTGACTCCCTTTTCCCATCACTTATAATTGATCTAGGAAAACTCCAAATGGGTCTTCCCTCAATCATTTTTCTTAAACATTATTCCTCATCTTCTCCCATGTTCCTAATCAATTGTTGTAAGTTACAAAAATCTAAGAAAATCTAATTTTGGGAAGGTTTTGGTCATTCTCCTTAGTTTTTACATAATTGTAAAGTTTATATGGACTTTTAGAGTTCTTCCAATTGTTTGACCACTAGTCTCACATAGAAAATATTTTAACTCTATCGTCCCCTTCATTCCTTCAATTTCCTTTATCTATCAATTTGTGGGTTTTTTTATGAACATCTAGACTTTTTCTTTATCTTGACCTCCTAACTTCCCATCCTTTACCACATCTCTACATTCTCCTATTCCTAATATTTGGTCCTCCACTCCCAATTCTTTTAATCATTAATCCCTTCCTTGTTTTCATTTTACATACTTGCAAATATCATTCAAACTTCTTCCATTTAATATTTCCACATCCATATCCCTCATCCTTCCATTGTTTCCTACATTCCCTTGTTTCCTCTAATCCGTTTCAAATAAAATTTTGGAATACTATTTCAACATCTCATCCTGATCTCTAGTTTCATAGAAAATTCATGCATTTATTCCAAAGCACTTCCTTTGCGCACTTCATCCTTATGTGGAGTTTCAATGGAATTTTAAACTACCATTTCAATATCTCATATTGACTTCCACATTTGTATTTTTTTTGTAAATATTCCAATTGACTCACCTACTTGTTTCCTCCTATCATGTGGAGTTCATTTAGACATTAGGATGCTCTCCAATTTAGTTCTACATCCTTTCCCTACATCTCACATCATTTACTCACTCATTTTCATCCAGTGGTAAAGTTTTAATGGACTTTCAAACTTCCATCTCCATATCTCTTGTTCTAACCTCCATCCAACATCATTTTTTTGTATTTCCTCCTGATTGCTTCCATCACTCATAAGATATTTTTAGGAAACCATTAATTAATGGAATTGACTCTTACAACTAATATTTTCCTAGCTAAAAATAGTTATCTATCTCAAGGGTGAAAGTTCACATGTATTTTCAATAGTGGATGATGAGGGAAACCATAATGCAATTATTGTGATGGTTGCTAGCTCTTGATGGTCCTCACACTTGTTCTAAATCATCCATCTCACAAATTTTATGAGATCACACTTATCTAGAAGATTGAATTTATGACTTCCTATTCTCAGTTGAATTCCTACAAGCAACTAGGTGACTAAGCCAATGGATAATAACATCTCATGGTTCATACAAAGGGTTGGTCATTTCCGCATTCCTACATGATTAAAAGTGCTAAGTATTGTCTAAGGTTTCGACCCCCTCAAGTCTAGTTGCCTTCAAAGATTCACATTTTTTTAATCACAAAGAGGTCTTCATATTGTTAATGATTTCAAACATTGAATTTCTCCATGATTCCATTTGTGTATTTTTAGGGAAAGTATATCTCAGGGTTTCCTCTTTCCAAATTTGTTGGTATGATTATAATAAATATTTTATGGATGTGATATCATTTGAATTTATTATAGTATTTATAATGGTATCTTCTTTATTGAATATGGATATATGTAATTTGGGATGGATCTAAGAATGTTTAGTTATTCGATATCATATCTATGGTGTATGTATATACACAGTTTATATTCTTTTGTGATTTCAAAGTGTTGTTTTGTTGGGTGCATTGTGGATCTATAACCAAATGGATTAGGTATTGGGCTTGCAAGTTTATAATCATATGCTCAAATAAAAAAAAAAATTCACTAGTATTTTAGAAGTAGGTTAGTAGTATGTATGCATCTTATGATTTAGTAATTCATTCAAGGGAGCATCTTTGGTGAGCCATATTTGTATTATCCTAAGGAATCATGTTTTTCATACCTTCATATTATCCTTGTGTAATGATGTTCATATCAGCTTAAAAGAGGTTTTATACATCATAGGTTAGTCTTTTATTGGCAATTTTTGGGTCCAAGTATACATGGATATGATTATAGAAATTTTAATTTATTTATCTTTATTTGTGATAAATCCTATTAAGGATGTCTCTAGGAACAACCTCCTAGGTCTAGTTGAAGTGAAGGAAATAATATCCAATCTCAATAATTATCCCTAAATCACCCACATTTTTTTGATGAGTTGATCCATCCCCCTTTGATATGACATTTCTCCAACCCTAGAGTGGATTGATCACTCTAGGAGTGTGGACAAAAATTTTAGGAACCAACATAATGGTGTTATTTTCAAGGATGTAATTTGGTTCTTATATTTAAGACCTTGGTATCTCAATAAAGAGTATTTTTTAGTGTGTAAGTTGAGATTCCACCAACTTATTCCAACATATAATAGTGACATGAATGTAATTTATTTTTTGGTACTTTGGAGACTTTAGCTACAAAAGAAAATTTATCTTTTAAGTGAAGAGTTGCAACTATATTTCAAGAAAACCTAGTATTAGTTTCTACATCAAAAGGATTAAAGATGGAAAGAATAAGGAACTCTAGGTACCAATAAGAGCAAGAAGAATACATCACTCATACAAGGGGACAAAAAATAATGCATAAATATTAGGATATCAATAATTCACTTAGAATGTATACCTATCAAGATCCAAAAGTAAGAACATCAAGTAGGAATGGATCATTCATAAATGTAAGAATGAACCATAACACTATGGATTAAGCATTACTTCTTGAAAGTAATGGGTTTGTCCCTACATATATTATGTTGTGGTATTTTATCCTTGTACAAGTATGACCCATATTGGTCATGATGAAATGTTATTATCATGGTCCCCTCATTATTGTTCCTTTTTATTGTATATTCCTATAGATAGCTAGATTTTCAATGTGTCTGTAAGAATCACATGTCCCCAACTAGAGCTTATATTGGCACTTGATCTAAAAACATAAGAAAAATCTTCATTTAGGCCCCATTTGTGTATTTGTCCCTTTTTCTGATCACCTATAATTGATCTAAGAAAAAATCAAATGAGCCCTCCCTTGGTCAAGTTGCTTAAGTATTTTTCTTCATCATCCCCCATGTTCCCATAAATTGTTGAAAATTACATAAATCTAAGGAAATTATAAGTTTGTCGAGGAAGGTTTTAGTTATTTTTCTTAGTTTCTATGAAGTTGTGAAGTTTCTATGGACTTCTATACTTGTTCCTATTGCTTTACCTCCTATCTTGACCATAGACCTAATTAAACTTTACTAAGTCTATTGAGCCCCTTCATTCCTTTTGTTTCCTTCATTCCATCAATTTATGGGTTTTTTGATAGAGTTTTGAACTTTTTATATGTCTTGACCTCCCAATCTCTTGCCCTTTTCCACATCTCTACATTCTCTCATTCCTAATATTTGATCCATCTTCACTCCTAATCCCACAATCCTTTATACCTTCCCTTTTCCATTTTATGGAATTGTATAGGTCATCCAAAATTCTTCTATTTCATCTTTCCAAATCTATATCCTTTGTCCTTTCATCTTTCCTACATTCCCTTCAATTATTTTCCTATGGGCTTCTAGACAACCATTTTAACATCCCATCCCGACTGTTGGCCTCCTCTAATGGTTCAATAACTAAGCCCTTAGAGTTTTAACTTAGAGATTAGATATTTGTACTAAGTAGCTATCTTGCTATCATGAAGGTTCATTTCATTGTCAACCCAGGGATGTGAACTTGAAATGGGTTAGCATTTTCTGTTCACTAGGACTCAACTATAGTCATCCTTATCGTATAACTAGAAAAGGAACAATACTGAAAATAAAATCCTTAAGAGAAATTAACATAAGTACTGAGCATGAATCAAAAACTAAACTGAGCATCAACAACTGAACTGAAATGGATGGTAGAAATAGAAATCTTGGAAAAAATACTTGAAGTTACTCTATCTACCTTGGCTGTAGGAATAGACACATAACAGAGTTCCAATGGTTACAGGAACAAACAACTGTTGAGATTGCAACTAATTATTGAATAGAAAAGTAACTATTAAACTAAATGGATGGAATTCTCACCAAGTGAGCCCCCTTGAATGAATCTTCCCTAAGCTAACTCAGGTGCAACAAATCAAAATATCATCTTATTCATTGAAAACATGATTACATCATATCAACAATATGACTGTATTACTTGAAACTGAAAATGCAAGTACAATATCAGAACATCCAACCTTGTGAAAAGGGACATCTGATCATTATTTATAGAGGGAAAGTTTCTAATTAACCCTAACTAACTAGGCATTTGACTCCAACAGAATAGGAGGATGCCGTTTATTGAAAGCATGAAAAAGAGGAAGTTATGCATGCGCCAGATTTAGTCAAACCAGACTTGCCTCAATGAGGATCCAACACAACAACACTTCCTATATTTTCTCAACTAATAGACATGATCATTTAAAGATAAGTTACAACTTCCACACGAGCTGGGAGTTTCCCTCCATTGACCTCTTTGATGACCATCTTTTTGACTTCTTTAGTAACCGACCAGCTGGCATGAACTTCTTCCGCATCGCAACTTCATTTATATCTGCATCTTAATGTGAACCTACATAATGACATTAGCGTGCACAAAAAAATTGTATATCCATAATCACCTTAGAATAAAATTCATTCAATCACATGTAAAATTAATATAGATATATCACATAGTAGGTTAATACTATCAAAAGTCACAAGTTCATGCCCAAGGTTTATAAATTTAGGGAAATAACATAGAGAGTGTCAATAACTATGTGCTAAAGTCCCATAGTAATAACAACAAACATATGATAAACCCTATAAAAAATGAGTCATTATTTGGACTCATCATCTCCCCCCAACCTAATGATTTTTTGGTCCTCCAGTAGACGGAACTCTATTCCTTTGCCTTGTCAAAGCTCTGAAGTCACCAATTGTTGTATATCCTTGATCAGTCTCTATAGTATCTGAATTTGGATTCCAGTAGAACCCTTGCTTGCTTTCCAATCTACCCCACCTTGGCCTTTTTATATCTACATCATATTGATAGTTTTCGTAGTCTGGTACTAGCCACAACAAGATGGGTGGATGAAATATCAATGGGAGCCAATAGTGTTGCTTCATCCTCCCAAGTTGTATGTACCTATTGCTTCTTTTGCAAGTTGCATAGTAATTTTGTAGGGAATGGGGTTCAACTTGTTTTAACTGATCTGGAAGATCATTCCATCTCTGTGATATATACCCCAATACTGTTTTTCCTGTAGTAGCAACTATTTGCTCATATTCTTGGTATGCTTCCTCCCTAACAGGCATGATCCTATTTTTGTAATCCATATTATAAATATTTTTCTGCCATGTGTAGTAAATGCCTAAAGGGTTACTTGATTTGTCTCTTAGAGACAAGGGAGTATGGAGTTCCCTTTCTCTATATATTTTAAATTTTTTCCACCAGCTAATTTCATTTTGGATCCATGACATGAATGCCCTCAAGTGAATATCCCCAATGTATAGCAATGGGTTCCAGTCATGGTCATTAGGAACAACATAATTATGCAGGTACAATTCACACAATAAATTTTTAACTTCAAGAGGAGAGGATTGGTAAGCTTGGAAAAACTCTTGTGGAGTTTCAATGGAAGGGTTTAAACCAGAAATGACCCTTGACAACTTGAAATAAAGATGACGCTCCTTTAAATGTAGTGCATATATCCTTGGGGGAGTTCTACATGTCATCATTTTTGGTACAAGAGCCACCACATTGTCCACCTTATCCTTCAATGTAGTAATCTCTGCATTCTTTTCCTCAATTTCTGCATTTTTCTTATTGACTTCTTCTTATAGCTTGAGTCTTCCTTTATTCCATTCTTCCTCTTTCTTTTGCATTTAATTCCATAAGTCCAGGGCTACTGATGCCCATGAAAAAGTAGAAGGCTTATGCTTCCCTACTAGGATCTTTCTTTGCACTGGCTCATGTTGTTCAAATTGCTTTAGTTGCAGTGGTTCTTGTTGTTCATCTTGCTTTGGTTGTAGTGGTTCCTGATTTTCAACCTACTTTGCAACAGCAGCAAGTTCTGCTAATCCTATGTTTGCTTGTTCCTCAGAAACTTCTTCCACTTCTATATTTACCTACCCCTTAGGAGCTTCTGCCTCCTTCCTAAGTTTCCCTCTAAGTCTAGGGCTCCTTTTTGGAGTCACACCAGTAGCCGACTCAGTTAGTTTTGACTTCTTTGGAGGGATTTTATTTTTCTCAGCGGCTACAAGATGACCAGTGTCTTTAGTTTTCTGCTTCCTAGGGCTAGGTTTTTCTTTTCCTAGTTTTTGCTTCTTAGCCTTCCCTTTGCTAATTTATGTCTCTCTCATTTGAGCTTCTTCTTTTTGAATGGCATCCCTAGTACGAACTGGAGTTTTAGGGAGAACATTGACATTAGGGCCTAAAGATGAACTATCTTCATCTGAATACTCTAATTCAGAGGAACCAATTTGTACTATAGATTTTGTTGCAAAAGGGTTTGTGCCAAAAGTTGAAGCTCCAAGAGTGGTTTTAGTAACCCTCTCATTCCTACTAACCCTACGAGCTTGGGGCTGACCTCTAGGACCCACATTTTCTAATCTGAATTGATCAATGTTCAAAAAATCTTCCCATGACATACTAGACACTTCTTGCAAATATTTTTCTACTAACAATTTAATCAAACAATGATGGGAAACATAATTTTCCCTACCTTTCGGTGTTCAACTACTATGATTGCAAGAAGGTTGTACAACACGTTTGACACGTTCATACTCCTACCATGTCTCATGTGGTTCAAATGCTTGAAATGTACAGAATGAAGGCATGATTGGCGACCCTCATAGGTAATATATTTGATAATGTAGACAACAACTTGTTTCTTCTTTTCTGGCAGGGAAGTTCTCCTTGTTCCTTGTTTATCTACAACAAGTGGAGGATCACTAGGCTTAGTGAATTTTTCCCTAGCTGATCTAGCATCCCTAGAAGCAGGGTAGGGCTCTCCTTCAGTAGGAAAATCTATTAGTTCAGTAATTCTCTCTTCAGTGGCTATAACTTCTAGCCCTTTCACTGTTGCCTTACCATAAGAAAGTGATTGTGCAAATTCCAAAGCAATGTCCTCGTTGAAACTATCAAGTTTCATAAAGTAGTCTAACCATCCATAATTTTTGAATTCAGCCAGAGAGAGTGCATCCTACAGGATCACCTGGTCAACTGTAGGTTCATTTTTTATCAGCTGACCTCCCATTGCTTCTACTCACAATATGGTAAACACCTCTGCAAAATCTTTTTTCTTGCAATCCTTCTTCTGAAAACCCAATTTCTTTCTACTTCCTGCAACTCTTCTCCAGTGCTAACGCCAATGTCATATGACTCTTCAATTTACCTTTTTGGTGGCATTATGACTATGAATAAGGAAATAAGGAAGACATAAGGGAGGGACATCATCAAAGAAAATAGCGATGGCTAGTGCCATATCATACATGCAAGACACCATTTCAAATAGATCATTTCAAATTTGCTGCTGTGTTGGTGCATGAATGACATGTATGACACGTGGACATGTGGGTTCACACCCCCCCCCACAACCTAAACTAAAGAGTGTGTCTGCATAGGTTGGGATGTAATTAGGATGTGACAGGGCAGAGTAATAATATTTGCTATGTGAAATATCAATATTAACGTACAATAATTAAACAAATGCATTTAAGATAATTAAGATACATCAAGTTGTTATGCACGTACCTAAACAATTGGAGTGTCTTTTGCAAAGAATGTGGAAGGAAGTACCAATTACTAGAAAAGTACAATTGAGCTATTAAATGAAGTGATGATGGAGTGAAGTGATGGTGGAGTTATGGAAGAGAGAGAGAAAAGATGGAGATGGATGGGCGGATAGATTTATTGATGGAGAAGTTAATTCTCACAAAAAGTGGAAATCTTTATTATGACATCATGCATACCTTTGACTAGTCAGAAGGATGGACACTAGGTCCGCTTCCTTTGGCTGTAGGAACTTTGGAGGTCTGGTGTTCAATAAATTGCTGCATGAATTCTTGTTTGGAAGTTGGTTTATGGTATAACCTGAGATGATGACCATTGACCAGGAGCTTGAATCTAACATGATCAATTGTTGTGAGTTGAACAACACCATTGGAGAAGACCTCTGCAACCTCATATGGTCCCAACCACCTGGTTTGTAGTTTGCTTGTATTGTCCTTATACCTGGAATCATAAAGAAGTGCCCAGTCACCTGGTTGGAACTTCTTTTCCTTGATGTATTTGTCATGCCATCTGACTCTTTGGTTCTGCACCATCTCAACATGATGGAGAGTTGATTTCCTCATCTCATCTAAGGCATTTAATTGCATAATCCTATCCTTGTGTGCCTCATATATGTCTATCCCAAGGTCTAGTGTTGTTCTAAGAGTTTTATGTTCAAACTTTATAGGCATCATGGTTGTTTTTCCATACAATAATTCAAAAGGAGTAAAACCAGTGGTTGTTTTCCAAGTGGTTCTTTAAGCCCGGACAACTTCTGACAACCTATTTTCCCAATATTTTTTGCGAATTGCCATTATTTTGGTCAAAATAGCTTCTATTTCCCTATTTGTTACCTTAGATTGGTCATTGGCTTAAGGGTGATAGGGTGAAGGGTTGATGCAAAATGAGTCCCTTGATCTGTGACTCTCTCTAGGAACTCCATAGCGTGTGAAGATTTCTTCATAGAGGAATTCTACAACTTTATTGTCTCTAGCATGTTTCATGGCTTTGACCTCAACCCATGTACTCACATAGTCAGTGCAAACCAATATGTAATATTTTCCATTTGATGGTGGATTAATTGGACCTACAAAATCAAGTTCCCATTTATCAAATGGTGTGATAACTACTTGAGGGTATAGAGGAATCTCATCTAATTTAGTTGGTCGGCCCATCCTTTGACATCTATCACACTTCCTAGTGTACTAGTTTGCATCCTTATGAAGTTTGGGCCAGTAATACCCTGTATTAAGAATCTTCATGACGATTCTCTTAGCTGCAAAGTTCCCTCCACAAGGTTTATTATGACATGCATGTAATATATCATAAGTTTCATCCTCTCTTACACATCTCATCATGTGATATGGTCCAGTATAGAATAAAAACCTAAAATCCATGAGAATGGAAATTTTTTTTCAATAAGAACCCTTTGCTCTTTTAGAGAGAAATGAGGAGGAACTCTCCCTGTAACCAGATAATTAGATATATCTGCATACCAAGGTGTGTGCACACTGATGGAGAACAAATGTTCATCAGGGAAGGAGTCATCAATGACTTGAGTGTCCTCTGATGTAGTCAATCTAGAGAGAAAGTTTGCCACAACATTTATCTTACCTAGTTTATCTACAATGGTGATATCAAATTCTTGCATTAACAACAACCACCTGGCTAACCTTCCTGAAATCAATGGATTATTCATAAGGTATCTTATGGTTGCATGGTCTGTGTGGACAAAGATTTTATATCCTATTATATAATTCCTGAACTTGTTAAGAGCATAAATGATTGCCAACATATCCTTCTCGGTCACTGTGTAGTTAAACGCAGCTCCTTGTAGGTTCTTGTTGACAAAGTAGATTGCATTCTCAATTGCTCCCTCTCTTTTTCCCAAGACAAACCCTATAGCATAATCAGATGCATCTATGTGAATATGAAAATGGAGTTCCCAATTAGGGACTTTGAGTATAGGAGCATGGGTTAAGGCTGTTGTTAAATCAGAGAATGCTTTATCGCAATCCTTTGTCCACTGAAACTCAACATATTTAGTTAGAAGATTATAAGGTGGTGTTGCCATCTTACTGAAAGCTTTGATGAAGCACCTATAGTATCCTACATGTCCTAGGAAACTTCTAACATTTTTTTCTTGATAAGAATAGGAAGATTGGTAATTACCTCAATCTTGGCTAGGTCCACTTGAATTCCTTTCTGAGAGATATAATGGCCAAGGACTACTCCTTCTTGCATCATCATAAAGCATTTCTCACTGTTCAAGGATAGATTATGTTCCTCACATCTCTGCAAAACTTTTCTTAGGTTTTCTAATGCTTCTACAAAATCAACACCATAAGTAGTAAAATCATCCATGTATATCTCCATACAATCATGTGAGATATCTGAGAATATACTAATAAATACTCTTTGAAAGGTTGCAGGTGCATTACACAAACCAAATGGGATTACTGAATAGGAATAAGTCCCCGAAGGATAGGTAAAAATTTCTTTTCTTGATCTTCAGGTGCAATCTGTATCTGATTATAACCATTGAATCCATCTAGGAAAGGAAAATACTGCTTACTTGCAAGTGAATCCAGTACCTAGTCTATAAAACAAAGGGGAAAATGATCCTTCTTGGTGGTAGAGGTTAGTTCTCTATAGTCAACACAAACTCTCCATTTACCTCCCTTTTTAGGCACAATTACCAAAGGGGACACCCATTAGATGTCTGAGATAGGGTAGATAAATCCTGCATCCAATAACTTATGTAGTTCCCCTTTTACAATCTCCCTTAATGCAGGGTTGATTCTCCTTTGTGGTTTCCTTACTGGTGTGCAGTCGTCTCTAATGTAGATCCTATAAGTAGAAATCTTGGGATCCAATCCTTTCATTTCATGGTAATCCCATGCAAATGCTTTTTGATGCAACTTCAAGAGGTTTGTTAGGGATAATTATTGCTCTTGACTAAGCCTGTTATTAATATTTAAATGTTTCCCCTCTGAAACTTGTACTTGTGTGGTCAACTCAATCATGATTATTTCATTGATGCTTGGAATTTTTAATTCATGTTGCAACAATGCATGAAGCATATTTGTTGTTGCAGGAAATTCAGGTGCAAGAGGAGTGGGAAGAAGTATCTGCAATGGACATGCAGAACCAGATTCATGAGTGGATGATTCTTTATGCACTTCACAATGGTTCTGAATTATATTGGATAATGTTTCATCTTCTTCTTGAAGCTGCATGAAAGGACTTCTTCCTATCATCATGAGTTGTCCATTGAATTGACCTCCTTAGCCTCTTCTCCAACATTTGACCATATGGGGTTGTCCATATCATGGGATGGTTGAGCAGGAGGATAGAAGAAAAACTTCTTAGTGCTTTTTCCATTAAAAATAGTCATGTCCCTTGACTGACATCCAATGTAAGCATATATTGTAGCTAACCACGACCTACCTAGAATAATGGGATACCCTCCTAATGTAGCTTTAGGGGAAAGGATCATGAAATCTGTTGGATATTCCCAAGAGTCTAGAGTAACAACAAGGTCTTCTACTATACAATCTAGTTTGACAGTGGAACTGTCAGCAAGTTGTAGGACAATAGGAATAGGTCTCATATTTACAACATTCAGTTGCTTTAGGATATCCTTAGTCATCACATTGATTGCTACTCCCAAGTCTATTAGAGAATTCTTTACTTGGATTTCATTTATAATGAATCCTACCACATGACTTCCTGGTTTAGTATATTTAGGAATAGTGACTTTCCCAAGCATGATATCTGTGAACTGTCCCACTATATGAATGGTAGTGGGGTCCTTTTTCCTCCCTGGATTTTTGAGACATGTTTCCTTGATTGCTTTACTATATATGGGGACATCTTTTATGGCCTGCAAAAAAGTTATCTTGACACATATGTGTTTCAACTGATCCAGGATATCAAAGGTTGTTTCTTCCTTTTGTTTAACAACTTCTAACCTTTAAGGAAATGGTGGGTCTTGATTAGACTATTGAACTGGTTTAGGATTCTTGGGCACACTTGACTGAATAAGGATATCAGATAAATTTTGATGATCCTCTTTTTACACATGAAGCTCTATGATAATAGGAGTGGAAGGAGTTGGCAAAGTGGTTCTTGAACGCAGATGAATATCATTCACACTCACAACATATGCAGGAAATTGATTGGGATCTGCAGAGTAGATAGGCTGCTACTATGGTTTTTTATTTGGTGTGGGTTGAGTTGGTAACTGAGTAGGTCTAGGTGTGCTAGAGTTTGAGTTAGAAGGAGGAGGCATTATGGAAGGCTGTTGAGGCTATGAAGGTGGCTGCATGTAACTAGTTTTTGGGTTTGACCATTGTTGTCCTCCCCTCCATTAGGATGTTTGTTGTCAATTTCCTAGCAGTTGCTACCAATTCCCTTGGAATTGTTGCCACTAAGGTGGAGAGTTTTGGTAATTAGGATAAGTATTTGGAGGGTTGTTCCAAGGCTGAGGTGGATAGCCTCCAAAGTTGGATGGGTATGGGGGTTGCCATTGATTACCAGATGCATAAGAATTGAAATGAGGTCCACTAAAAGATAATGGATCTGGTGGCATACCTTGTCTTGGAGCCCATGGTCTTCTTTGTGCAATGTAGAAAACATGATCATCATCACCCTGAATTGGCTTGAATTCTGGTGGAATCTGCTTGTTGTCAATGTTGGCTACCATTTTACATCTGTGGTCCTTTTTCCTGCAATGAGGACAATATTTTGCTAACATTGCCTCTACCTCCTCATGTTTCTTCTTTTCTTGAAGAGTATCTAGCTGAGTAGCCATATTTTTTATGATATCCTACTTGAAATCTACTAGAAAATGAGTAATTTCCATCCTTGAAACCCCAGTGGAGGATTTACCCATAGAAGACTAGTAACCTCTTCCTTTCTTTAGAGCTGCCATGGAATAATTTTGACATATCTTCTCAATATCATCCCAGGGAACTTGGGTGATATCTCCTCCTATCAGGTCCAGAGCATCAATGCAATTTTCATTAATCCCACTGAGGAAGAGCAACTTTTGAGACTCTTCATTGAGTGCATGATGTAGAAATTTCTGTAGGAAAAATAGGAACCTTGAAATATAGTCCTCCAAACTTTCATCTTCCTTCTGTTGCATCCTAAAATTATCATCTCCTCTCATATCACTGCCCCTACAATATTCTTTATACTTCTCAAGAAACTTTGTTTTCATATCATCCCAATTCTCTATAATATTCCTACCTAAGCTCATAAACCATCTTAATGCAGCTTCTTTCAAGGTGGTAGGAAATAATTTAAGCCTATGAGCATCAGTAGTATAGTCATAACTTCGGTAGAGGATATCAAACTCAAACAAGAAAGTGTCAAGGTCTTCTATTACAAGCCCATAGAACTTAGGAAGAACTAAAGTAGGGATGTTCTTGAGATTATCAATTTCATTCTGGTGAGTGATAAGAAATGGAAAAGATGGTTGGTTAGGTCTATTTGGATTTGCACTAGCCATATTTTCTTGATGGAGTGCCAAAGAAAATGGATTCTCAATCAGGTTTTGGGAAGCTTGGTCTTCAGAGGAAGTTTCAAAACTGATCAAATTGGGGAATGCATCAATAAAAGTATTTTCCTCATCTTCTTCTTTGTCTCTTGGAACTCAACTAGTTGGTTATCAGGATTAGGGTCATTAGGAAGGAATCTCCCATGAGCATCTCTTCTCCTACCTCTATGCATGTAGTATTAACTCAGTATCAACCAATTCACACAAATAATTGGTGAAAGAATAGCAAATCATTACTTTTCTCAAATGAAGGGTATGCGAGGAACAAACTTCAGAGATACTAAAACAAGAAAGAAACTAGAAATGACTCCAAAGAACTTCCTAGTTTGACACCATCCTCGACAACGGCGCCAAAAATGTTGGCCTCCTCTAATGGTTCAATAACTAAGCCCTTAGAGCTATAACTTAGAGATTATATATCTACACTAAGTAGCTATCTTGCTCATCATGAAGGTTTATTTCATTTTCAACCCAGGGATGTGAACTTGAAATGGGTCAGGACTATCTGTGCACTAGGACTCAACTGTAGTCATCCTTATCCTATAACTAGAAAAGGAACAGTATTGAAAATAAAATGATTAAGAGAAATTAACATAAGTACTGAGCATGAATCAACAACTAAACTGAACATTACAATTGAACTAAAATGGATGGTAGAAATAGAAATCCTAAAAAGATGTGGTGCTCTTATCTCAATGCAATAACCAATCGGTGACTGCTAACCAATTAACATCAATAAGAAAGTAACTATTAACTAAATGGATGGAATTTCACCTCAAGGGACTTGAATGAGTCTCTTTTAAGCTAACTCAAATAAATCAAAATATCATCTTATTCAATAAACATGATTACATCAGTATCAATAATATGACTATATATTACTTGGAAAACTAAAAAACGCGCTAACATCATGCATCCAACCCTTTGTGAAAAGGGACACCTGATCATTATTTATAGAGAGAAAGCTTCTAATTAACCCTAAATAACTAGGCAATCGACTCCAACAGAATAGGAGGATGCCATTTATTGAAAGCATGAAAAAGAAGAAGTTATGCATGTGCCAGATTTAGTCAAACCAGACTTGCCTCAACGAGGATCCATCATAGCAACACTTCCTAGATTTCTCTTCTGCCCATGTATATGATCATTTTTAAAGCTACAACTTCCACATGACCTAGGGGATTTCTCTCCATTGGCCTCACTGACTCTTTAATCTCATGCATTTCTCAATCAGTCGGTATTTCGAATTTCTTCACCTCTTCTTCTATTTATATACCTGCCTTGGCCTTAATGTGAACCTACATAATGACATTAGCGTGCACAAAACAATTGTATATCCATAATCACCTTAGAATAACATTCATTCAATCACATGAAAAATTAATATAGATATATCACATAGCAGGTTAATACTATCAAAAGTCACAAGGATAAGTTCATGCCCAAGGTTTATAAATTTAGGGAAAAAACATAGAGAGTTTCAATAACCAGGTGCTAAAATCCCATAGTAATAACAACAAACATATGATAAACCCTATCAAAAATGAGTCATTATTTGGACTCATCACTGACCTCGAATTTTGTGATGAAACCCCACATTTCTACCACAATGATTCCTTTCCTCACTTCATCCTTTTGTGAAGTTTTGATGAATTTTTTTACTACCATTTCAATGTCTCACATTGACTTCCACTTCTTCATCAATTTTTTGCATAAATTATAAATGTCTTAGACACTCATTTCCTCATATCATAGAGAGTTGGACTTTAGACTGATATGTTCTCACCCTAGTTCTACATCCTTTCTCCACATGTTTTTTTTTTCATTCTCAACTCGCTCATTTTCATCCAATTGTAGAGTTTTGATGGACTTCTAGACTTCCATCCCTATATATTTCATTCTCACCTTCTTTTTACATCATTTTTTTCATTTCCTCTAGATTGCCTCTATCACTTGCAATATTTTTTAGGACATCATCAATGACTAGATTCAAATCCTAAAACTACTCCAAGAATATTTTCCTACCTAAAAATACGTGTCCATCTTAGGGGTGTAGATTCACATGCATCTTCAATAATCAAATATGAGGATGACCATACTACCTTTAATGTGATGATTGAGTTCTAACTCGTGATGATCCTCATGTTTTTTCCAAATCATCCATATCATAGATTCCATGGGATCGCACATGTCTAGCACTTCACAACTATTACTTATGTTCTTAGTTGAATTCCACAAGCAACTAGGCAACCAACCAAAAAGATACATATATATATATATATATAATACATACAACGTTGGTCATTTTCTACATTTTGGAATGACTACAAGTGATGAGGATTTTCTTGGGTTTTAACTCTTACAAGTTCAATTACCTTTAGAGAAACATATTTTATAAATAACGAGGATATATTCATATTGTAAATGATATTAGTCAGTGAATGTCTCCATGGTCCCATTATTGGATTTTTAGGGAATTCAAGCTTAGAATTTCCTCTTGCCGTATTTTTTCATATGATTGTAATGAATATTTGATGAATGTGGTAGCAGTCTAATTTGTTACAAACTTGGTAAAGGTATATTATTTATTACATATAGATTTTTGTAGTATGGGATGGATACTAAGAATATTCATTTATTTGATATCATATTATGGTTTATGTATCGACACAATTCATATTATTTTGTGATTGCAGAGTGTTGTTTCTCTTGGTGCATAGTGATTGTTACCCAATGGATTAGGCATTAATCTTGGAATTATATGATCAATCATATAATCAAAACAAAAACCCATCTTTCACTAGAAGTTTAGGATTAGGTTAGTAGTATATACACATCTCATGATTTAATTATTCATTTCTAGAAAAATCTTTGGTGAGCCATAACTATTATTATCCTAAGGAATCATGTTTTACATACCTTCATATTACCCTTTGTGCAATGTTGTTCATATCATCTTAATATAGGTTTTATGTATAGCGGGTCTTTAAACTAGTGATAACTTTTGGGCCCAAGTGTACATTAGATAATAATACAAAAAAATAGTTTATTTATCTTTACTAGTGATCAATCATAAATTAAGGATTCCTCTAGGAACACCCTCCTATGTCTAGTTGAGCTCAAAGTGAAGGAGAAAATGTCCACTCTTAGGAATTATAGCTAAATCACCCATATTATTTCTATGAGTTGATCCACCCCTCTTTGGGATGATATTTCCTTAGCCCTAGAGTGGATTAATCACTTTAGGAGTGTGAGTAAAAATTTTTAGGAACCAACATGTTATTGTGTGGCTTGTATGGCCAAATTTGAGATTTTTTAGAGAGTTTTTACTCATCTTTATTCTTTGCCTTTTTCAAATTTATATTAAGCCTTAAGAGATGTATAGTTTATGTTCTAACTTTGATTAATTCTAATAAGAAATTCATTATTTGGGGAAGGATGTGGTGATGATCTACCCAATACTCAATATTTCTATGAGAATTTACTCAAAGTTTCCATAGTTTCCAAGGAATGGTGTCAAAATATGAATAATATACAACTTAATGATTAAAATATAGGTTAAATAGGTCAATTGATAGTATTGGATCCTACTTTTCTACATTTTGGGCTCTGCTAGATATGAGAGGGTAA
>VDFB02157257.1:0-10984 GCA_007258455.2 Sequoia sempervirens | reverse complement strand
CTTTCTTTAACTTTCATACAAGATGTTATTTGAACCCTACCTTTAGGTTGAAAAATAAATTTCTTTCTTTTAAATCACCATTCAAAAATGTCAACTTAAAATTCATCTAATTTAGATCCTAATTATACTTAGTATCAAGTGTAATCAAAATTCTAATGGTGTTCATTTTAGCTCTAGGAGCAAATGTGTCTTCATAATACATTCCTTCTTTTTGTGAATATACTTATTTGTAAGCAATCCAACATTAAACTTGTCAATACTACTATCATAATTAAATTTAGACTTGAAAAACCATTTTGATCCTATAGGAATTTTATTTGTAAGTAATTTAGTTACTTCCCAAGTGCCTATTTCCATAATAGAATCATTCTTCTGGTATAGCATTCATCTATCTTTTTATGATTAATAGCTTTTTCAAAATTTAGAGGTTTATTTATAGTCATTAAAACCTAGCCTTGTATTTGATTGGTAGGTTGATTTATCTCATTGATCTTCTCTGTGCTTCACTACTTGGTGGAGTAGCTCCAATGTGATTTTCTTTAACACCACTTTGAACATCATATTGTTGATGTATTTTTTATAGTTTCAATGTATTTCTTCAAGAAGTTTCTATGAAGTTGGACTATCTTCCTCTTAAATATCATTTTCATATTCATGAAATATAAAATATCTTCTAGCAAAGACTTAATGAGTTATATGATTATACATTTTTCAACCCTTAAGATATAATTAATACTATAACCAATGAAAATACGTTTGACTTTGCACCAATTATCCTTCTATTTTTATTTGGAACATTGAAGAAAGATTTACTTCTAAAAATTATCAAATGACTAGTAATTAGTTTATGACTAATAAAAATTGAAAGGAGTTTTATTCTTTTAAGAAATTGTTTGGAATTCTATTATTAAAATATGTAAATGTACTTATAGCTTCAACCCACAAATTGTTGGGCATATTATTTCCTTTGAGCATATTTCTAGCAAACTCGACTCTAGTTCTATTTTTTTTTTCAGCCACAACATATTGTTGAGGACTGTGAGGAATTGTGTATTGTTTGTTAAAGTTATTTTATTTACAATACTTCACAATTTTCTTTTAAGTGTATCCCACACCTTGATCTAATTTAAAAATATTAATATTATGAGTTGTTTTTTTCACCATAATTTTAAATTTCTTGAAACATTTAAAAAAAAAACTTTTATTTGTTAAGAAATAGACCCATGTGTATCTAGTTCTATCATCAATAGATTTATTAAAGTAATAAACTCTTCTAAATGACTTGGTTCATATTGGAACACACACATTAGCATGTATTAATTCATGAAGATTTATATCACCATAACCTTTTATATCATAAGATCTATCATCTCCTATATAGATTTTACTACCATTACTTTTCTCATGGAAGAATTTAAACCAATTTCTATTGCATGACATGTGAATAGATGCCCCTGAATCTATAAACTAGGAATTATAGAAAGGCCCACATCTAAAATAAATAATTTGATATTATTAAGGTCACTATTATCTCTTTTTTCCAATTAACAATGATACCTTTATATTTATTTTTTCAACATTCATATGAAGAGTGTCTTAATTTATCACATTAATTATGGTTGTAATTTTTTTACACATTGGTATTTGACTTAAATGATGCCCCATCTTTATACCTCTTTTTGTTAGGTTTGTCTCATTTATTCTTATCCCTTTTCTTTCCTTTGTATGGCTTCTTTTCCTTGGCCATTAAATTTGAATATGAAAACTATAGTATACTATCTACATGCTTCCTCCTTTCCTCTTCTTATAGTAGTATACTTGCTAATCTATCAAAGGAAGGTGTATGTTTTGTTGCATCCAAACTAGTGATAAACACTTGATATTCACTCAACATGCCATTCAAATGAATAGTAGCTAAATTGCTATGAGAAAATTATTCACCAATATCCTTAGTTTTATTTGGACAAGTAATCATTGATACTTTCATTTGCTTCCATTTTCATTCAAATTAATTTACTCTTTAGAAATAAAATTCTACGTGTTTACAATTTTATACAAACCTTTTAATGGTGTCTATGTACTAGTAGATGTACTGGTGTCTTGTATATAAGGGATTATTAAATCCTTGATAGAAATCCACAAGATAATATTTTATTTGCATTTTATTTTCTCTCAAAGTACGCATCTTAAAATGCAAATTCACATAATTTGCACTATCTAACTTATTTGATTTGGTGGGATAGGAATCTCACAAATTTATCATTTTAAAGAGACAATAAATAGATTCAACAGTCATCAACTTTTAACCAATTACCAACAATGACTTGTAGATAATTTGTAGCACACAACACATCTATTTGTTGGAGCCCGTGATAGTAACACTAGGTGAAATATGTTAGATAACCTATTAATCATGAGCACTATAATCCAACAAAGAGAAGTAGGATAAAATTGTCAAAGAACATACCTCTTATATTGGAGAGTCTTGTGGTAGTAGATAAAAGCATTTACAAAAGAGGGTTGGAGGCTATCAATCTCCTCTACACTTGAATTAAACTTGGAGCTTCAAACTTATCAAAACTATCTTATATCCACTACAATGACAACAAGAGAAAGATAATAAATTAGAGATGTAAAATGGGCTACAATGGTGGAATCCATTGCAATAAGCAAATTTTGGACGCTAATCATCACTAGTTGATCAAGCCTACAATTTCCTTTAATACATAGTAGATATTTTCATCTATGTCTAACCACTCTTGAAGAATTGAGAACCTAGGTGTGTCATAAAACTTAGCTTTGGAAAATGAGCTCCCCTTGAGCCATGGTAAATTACTAGCATGTAGGCTAGATGAAGGAAGTTGCATATATGTTTGTAGATACTTTTTCTCTTATGTTGTGCCTTCTTGGGCTATAGATTGAACTTCCTATCTTCAATCATTGCAGTCACCTAACAATGGTGGGTAAAAGTACAAAGTTGTGTCACACTTTATAAAGGAAACAACCAACAGTAATCCAACTTTTAAACTTGAATCACTAAAAAGTGGCATTTATGTTTTGAATTTTGAAATGTTGTAAACTAATAAAATGTGTTCTTTTAGTATATTTTATGTTCACATTTTTTTGAAAAAATTACAAAATTATTTGGATATAGTTTTTATAAACTTACATTATAATTTTGTTGTTGATAAAATGCTGAAAAATGAAGTTACACAAGATGTGAATCTTTATATAGTAAATTTTATTATTTACCCTTCAAAATTTTTGTGCATTTATAACTTGAAACTTTACTGCATGGATTTTTTTTCAATTTTGATAAATATTAAAATGTGTGCATACTAAAACATAGATGTTTCCATTTGACGTCAACTTTTATATTGATTATTTATCTATATATATATACCATCTTGATACATATTCTTTTATCTAGTGCATCACATTTTTTCAAATTTTTTTAATAAGTTTTAGTGTTTTTCTTGACATGGTAATTAACCTAATATTCTTTTGCTAATAACCTACTTTTAGTGAAAATAAAATATAAAATATAAATAATATTTAAAATATTTAAATATATATATATATATATATATTAAAAAACTAAACTTATGGATCTATAAAAGGGTATTTTTTATATTTTTAAAAAAATGTTATTTACATGACTAGGAATTGTCAAAACATCAAGTTTTTCAAAAAAAAAAAATCGATAAATTGGCTTCAAAGTGGTAATACATATGCATTTATCTAACAATTTTAGTTGGAAAAGTTGTGGACATATATAACTTAGCTAGAATGAATCTTACTAGATCATATGTTTGACCAAAAATAGTTTTTAGTTAGAAATACTTAAATTCAATTATGTTGATAAATTGGCCAGGAGTGTGACAACTTTGTACTTTTACCCTGGTGGTATATTTCTCTTGAAAAAGAACACTTCACTAATTGTACGTCTCTTATGACTTTTTCCTTGGAGACTCTTCTAATAATGCAACTTTTGAGCGCTTACCTTTAATACCAAAATAAACAATTAATTTTTTTTATTTCTTATCCACAAAAATTGAAGATTACACTTTATAGCTTTGATGATGCTCAAAAAATCCCTAAAACTATGCTAACTAAAATGATAGCAATAAATTGTTCAACAAAAAATATTCACCAATTGGTGAATAGTTCATATTGGTCAATTCAATTTTAAGGAATATAATGACAACTATTTGGGGCCTAAATCACCTAGATTTCTTAATTTATCAATCAAATGCATGTTAAATCACCACCAATTTATTTATGTTGTATTTATAATAGATAATTTCTTAGAATTTTGGAGGCATATTTAAATTTATTGACATATTCACCAATAACATTAAAATTTCACCATTTATTAGAAGTAATTTCATCAATACAATTATAATGCCACTCTAATCACAAGGAATTAATTGCTTTAAAAATTACAAGAAATATTTTAGATCATGGTTCAAATTGCCCAATATTTTACAATCACGTAGGACTCACCAATTTTTACTCCAATTAATTATTTTCTTGGGCAAGGTGTACAACAACCTTTTTCCTAACAAGTTTAATCAATGATTTGTTTACAAAGAATTCTAGTAAATAAACTTATAGAGAAAAATAGTTTAGAATTTGACATTAATGAAAATAAAATATGAATGATGATTCAATAATAATCACAAAAAATAGTAAAGATGTGGGTAGTTGATTATGCCAATAAATTAACACAAAGATTTACATTCTAAATTAAAGAAAATATCAAGAAAAATCACAATACATAATTCTTCCCAAAAGGATAGGATTCTAACATTTTTGGTGAAAAGAAAAGGCTTCAAAAATAACACATACTAGTAGGTCCCAATGGATGTGGAGCTTTGTTTGAAATATCCCTCGAGTAAAAGTTAATAAGGAACTTGCTAAGGTATGGGTTGATGGGCCGCTGGGCTAAGTCACATGGACACCCCTGTCGCATAAAATAAAAATGATTAATTTTGAAATGAGAAAGTGTCTAAAGAAGATAAAATTAATTGGATGGCAACAACTAATGATGACAGACTTGATGAGTTCTCAAAAACAAATTGTGATTTAGATTGTAGGAAGCTTGAAGAAAATAACACATTTCTTGGGGATAAAAGTATTGATAATTTTTTTTAGGATGAATTTAGAAATTAAAATGTTGATATGGCTTATGGGAAAAAAAAATGTTTGAATACACCTCTCTTAGCAAGGGTACCCCAAATTATTATATTGAATGGGTTTTGTTGAAGTTAAACCAAAGTCCACATGATCTGATGGCCCCTATTATAGTCATCATAGGTGAATAAAGATCTACCTAGAACTCCTTACTTTGTAAAGAAATAAATATTTTTGGAAATCTCTTGGGAAGTAGATTCACTATCCCAAAAAGGGTAAAAATGGACTACAATATAGGTGTTCTTGCTTGTTCATTACAAAACTATAATAAAGCACTCATAGTTTTGCACTACTTTGTTATTCAAAGTATTAAAAAATGAACTTTATCTATAAGTTCTCAATGAGTGATATTAGTTGAGGACATTCTATGTCCATGATTTGCAAAATAGTCCATACCATTAAGATATCAAAAGAGCCAATTTATTTTTATTGAGCATCTAAAGTAAGAGCTACTTTAAATTTCATTTGAAAGCAAGAACATCTATAAAAATATTTGAAATGTAAATTTACATGAAAGGTTAATAATTTTAGGATTTAGATTTGACTATGCAATGAGTATGCACTTAGAGGATGATTTCAGGGATATATTGCAAATGTCACATTGTGATCTTAACAAGCTTGTTGTTGAATTAGATTTTCCTTTTGCAAATGATAGTTCCAATTCACAACAAAGTTTTTAAGATGATAAGAGGCCCAATGAATAAGGGACTATCCCACTACGTAGAGATTTTGAAGTTCTCTTGCATTGTGTTAAGGAATGCAATCTCTAGTTAGAGGAACTATTATCCCTTGATTTTGAAAAGTCTTGGATATTTTTTTCAATTACACTTTATGATAAATTAATAGGTTAGTTGAATTGAGAGATAATTAATTAATCAAAGAAATCAAATGATGGTGATCACCCACAATTCTTTTTGTTAATCTTATTACCCAATTGAAAAAATAAACACAAGATAAATTTGAAGAATGATCTAATTGAATTAAATCATTTTAGTTCCTTTTAAATTAATTGGTTTAATTTCAAAGTCATGATAGGAATAAATTTATATTACTTTGCAAAGGTATTAGTTTGTGTGCAAAGTTATATGATTAAGTCTCTGGTCATTGGGAATGCCCTCCAAGTCTTTGGGTTGGTATTCCAAGGAAAATACCAATCCCAAGGCTTGGGGATTCCCAAAGCAAGATATAATGCAAGCATGTTATAACCCACTCGCATTATATCTTAGTTTTGACATGGCTTTTGTGTTTTGCGAATACATTGACAAAATGCGAGCGCATTATAACATGCTCACATTTTGGTCTACATTTCGAAATTTTTTCTTCTCTTTTCTGTCTCTTCTTTTTGTCCTTCTTTCAAGGAACTATACATGAGAAACATTTAAATTGACATTTACATATGGATTTCTACTTTCTTATAATTTAAGTAATATTTTATGTATATAGTTTCAGGATGTTTGAGAGTGGTTTCAGATCTCTAGGAGTTATAATACAAATTTTAGTTTTTTGAAGATCTCACAAATTTCAGACAGTCAAATTTCACAATTAGGATCGCCAACTTCAGTAGAATCAATAGGTTGTATTATTTCTCTCTATCCTTACCTATTTTTATCCCTACACTCTAGACCTCTCATCACTATTCCCATCCCTTTATCTAACTTTCTCCTTGATCTCAAGAACTCTCTCTCTCTCGTCTCTCTCTCTTTTCTATCTCTTTGTCTCTCTCTTTGTCTCTCAGTTTCCTCCTTGCCCCCTCTAATTTTCTAATTCTACTTCTCTCTCCTCCTTTCATCTCTCTCTCTCTCTCTCTATTCTCAGCTTTCTCTCTCTACTCTAATTCTCTCCCTCCATCACTCCCTACCACTCTCTCTATTTATCTCTACCTCACCTCTCTCTCCCTCCATACTTCTCTCTCCCTCTTTTCTTCCCTATCTACTCTCTATCTCCCAATACCTCTCTCTACCAACCTCTGCATCCATCAAACCTTACCACTCTCTCTCTACACCTCTCTATCTCACCTTTCTATCCATCCCTCCCTCATTTCCTTTCTACTTCTCTCTATCTCTCCTCTCTCTTTGCATCTCCTTCCCTCTCTACTTATCTTTATCTCCTCTCTCCCTCTCTCTACCTACCTCTCCTTCCACCACTCTTTATTTATCTCTATCTCACCTCTCTCTCCCTCATTACATCTCCCTACCTCTCTCCCTCCTCTAATTATCTATATCTCCCCTCTCCTTCTCTACCTAGCTATCCATCTATCACAACCTACCACTCTCTCTCTCTCTCTATTACTCTCTATCTCACCTCCCATGCTCTCCATCCATACCTCTCCCTGTCCTTCCCTCTCTACTCTTTATCTCCCTAATCCCTATCTACCTACCTCTCCATCCATCACTCCCTAACAGTCTCTACACCTCTCTATCTTTCTTCTCTCCCTCCCTCCCTCCCTCATTCCCTCTCTCTACCTCTCTTTCCATCTCTAATTATCTTTATCTCCCCTATCCCTCTCTCTCTCACTAGATGTATACCTTTTCCCTTATCTACTCTCTATCTCTCTTCTCCCTCCCTCTACCTTTCTCTCTCTCACTCTCTCTCACTCCTCCCTCACCCTCTTTCTATCTCACTCTCTCCTCTCTATCTCACCATTCTCTCTTTCCCTCTCTGTAACTCTCTACTTCTCTATATGTCACCATTATCTCTCTATATGTCACCATTATCTCTCTACGTATCTTTATCTCGCCTATCCCTCTTTACCTCTCCCTTCCTCCTCTCTCTCCTTCCCTCTATCTCTATCTCTCTCTACTTCTCTCTATCTCATCTATCCCTCTCTACCTACATATCCCTCCATCACTCCCTACCACACTCTCTAATGCTCTCTATCTCACACCTCTCTCACCTCCCTCTCTCTCCCTTCATACATCTCCCTCTCCTTCCCTCTCTACTCTCTATATCCCTAATCCCTCTCTACCTACCTCTCCATCCATCACTCCCTACCACTCTCTTTACACCTCTCTATCTCGATTCTCTCCCTCCCTTATTCTCTCTCTACTTCTCTCTCTCTACATCTCCTTTCTCTAATTATATTTATCTCCCCTATCCACCTCTCTCTCTCTCTCACTATATGTCTCCCTCCCTAACTTTTCCCCTATATACTCTATATCTCTCCTCTCCCTCCCTCTACCTCTCTCTCTCTCACTCTCTCTCACTCCTTCCTCACCCTCTTACTCTCTCACTCTCTCCTCTCTATCTCACCATTCTCTCTTTCCCTCTTTATAACTCTCTCCTCTATATGTCACCATTCTCTCTCTACTTATATTTATGTCACCTACCCCTCTTTACCTCTCCATTCATCCCCTCTCTCATCCACCCTCCCTCCTTCCTTCTATCTCTATCTCTCTCTACTCTCCATCTCACCTATCCCTCTCTACCCACATATCCCTTTATCACTCCCTACCACACTCTCTTTACTACTCTCTATCTCACCTACCTCTCTCTCCCTCCATACCTCACCCTCCATCTGTCATTCCTTATCTACTATTTATCTCTCATGTCTCACTACCTCTCCTTCCCTCTCTACTTATCTTTATCTCCTCTTTCCCTCCCAACCTCTCTCTCTCCCCAATCCCTCCCTCCCCCTCTTTCTCTCTCCCCCTATGAGGGTTGAGGGTGTAAGGTTTAGTGTTTAAGGTATAGGGTTAAGCGTATAGGGAATAGGGATTAGGGTTTAGGATATTAGGTATAAAGTGAAGGGTATAGGGTATAGGGATGAGGGATGAGGGTTTAGGGTTTACAATTTAAGGTATAGGGTTGAGGGTTGAGGGATAGTGTTTAGGGTTGAGGGTATAAGGTTGAGTGTATAGGGTATATGGATTACGATTTAGGATATTATTGGGTATATAGTTTAGGGTATTGGGCTGAGGATATTAGGTTTAAGGTTGATGGTTTAGGGTTTAGGATTTATGCATAAGTTTGAGGGTTGAGGGTTGAGGTATAAATATGTCTACGCTGAGGGTAAGGAGGTTGCCAGGCATGTGGACTGAGCTTCTAGGCGCAGGCCAAGGCATAAGGTATAGGCCAAGGCCTGAGAGCATAGGCTCTGTTGCCTGGGCTATAGGCTCATGACAATGCCTTGTGGTTTGAAAGCACAAGGTTGAGGGTGCAGGGCTCTAGGCTCAAGGTATAGGCTGAGGAAATATGGTGTCAAGGCTGAGGGTATAGGCCAAGTGCAGCAGGAAGGCAGGGACTAGGCTCAACATTGGGTATAGGGTTGAGGGTATTGGGTTTAGGATTGAGGCTTGGGGTTTAGGGTTTAGTGTACAAGGTTGAATGTAGGGTTTAGGGTATAAGTATAGGTTTGAGGGATGATGTTCAAGGCTTAGGTTATAAGGTTGAGGGTATAGGGTATAGGGATGAGGGTTGAAGGTGTAGGGTTTAGGATTTAAGGTATAGGGTTGAGGGTTGAGGTAAAGTGTTCAAGGTTGGGGGTGTAGGGTTAAGTGTATAGGGTTGAGGGTATTGGGTTTAGGGTTGAGGGTTTATGGTTCAAGGTTTAGGGTACAAGGTTTAATGTAGGGTTTAGCATTTAATTATACGGTTAAGGGTTCAGGGATAATGTTTATGGTTTAGGGTTTAGGGTATAGGGTATAGGGATGAGGTTTGAAGTTGTAGGGTTTATGGTTTAATTCTCAACCCTCAACCCTATACAATGGACCCTCAATCCTAATCCCTCAATTCTAATCCCTCAACCCTATACCCTCAACCTTAAACCCTCAACCCTCAACCCTTAAACCGTAAACCCTTAAACCCTCTACCCTATACATTAAACCATCAACTCTCAATTATCAATCCTCATCCCTTAATCCCTCAACCCTCAACCCTTAAACCCTTAACCCTCAACCCCTATACCCTCTACCCTATACATTGGACCCTCAACCCTAATCCTTCAACCATATACCCTCAAACCTATACCCTAAACCCTAAACCCTCTACCCTCAACCCTCTACCCTCAACCCTAAATCCTCAACCCTAAACCATTAATCCCTCAACCCTTAAAACCTCAACCCTCTACCCTCAACCCTCAACCCTTAAACCCTAATCCCTCAACCACTATATCCTCTACCCTATACATCGGACCCTCAACCCTATACCCTCAATCCTCTACCCTCAACCTTAAATCCTCAACCCTTAAACCCTAAACCCATAAAACCTCTAACCTCTACCCTCTACCCTATAAATTAAAGATAGTTAAGGGTATAAGGTTAAGTGCATAGGGTATATGGATTATGATTTAGGATATTGGGCATATAGTTGAGGGTATTGGGTTGAGGATATTAGGTTTAAGGTTGATGGTTGATGGTTTTGGATTTATGTATAAGTTTGAGGGTTGAGGGTTGAGGTATAATGTTCACGGTTGATGGTACGAGGTTAGTATATATAGGGTATAGATATTAGGGTTTATGGTGTAGGGTTAAGGGTATAAGGTATAGGGTTAAGGCTTGAGAGTGTAGGGTTTGTCGTTTAAGTATAGGGTTGAGGGATAATGTTTAGGGTTTAGGGTTTAAGGTATAGGGTTGAGGGTTGAGGGATAGTGTTCAAGGTTGAAGGTATAGGGCTAAGTGTATAGGGTATAGGGATTAATGTTTAGAATATTAGGTATAGGGTTCAGGGTATTGGGTTTAGGATTGAGGTTTGGGGTTTAGGGTTTAGTGTACAAGGTTGAATGTAGGGTTTAGGGTTTAAGTACAGGGTTGAGGGATGATGTTTAGGGCTTAGGTTATAAGGTTGAGGGTAT